>CM052190.1:10023566-10067057 GCA_028455805.1 Lasioglossum figueresi | reverse complement strand
CCCGATTTTTGTATTAACGAGAAACGAGAACGCGATTCCCGCACCCTTGCAATTCTGGAAACGAGTCTACCGCCTTAAAACCAGTGCAGGCTAACGGTTCTACTATTTTCTTTTACAAAATTATCCAAATTTAAATATAGATAATTTTTCGAGAATCGGAAATGTAGTGTTCACTTATTACGTCTTGTACTTTATTTTGTACTTCAGGCCTGGCCAACTCTTCCTACTCCTGGGCCCTGGGTTCAGGGAGGAAAAATTTGCCCGGACCTGCACTAATTTTTCGTGGCATTGTCATTCTCCATTATTTATTTATCTACCATGAAAACAACAACAACGACGTCACAGCTGAAGCTGTAAAAAGTATTCGCACGTTTTTCTGTAATAATTTCGAAATTCGATACACGCATCTGCTCCAACGACAGTTAGTTTTGTTTTCATACTTAAAATAAAGAACTTAGAGTAAAGATATCACCGAATAGAATAATAATTTAGATGACCAAATAATAATCGCGTCGACGAGTAAATGGGGACTGATATACAAAAGGTTGTTTCAAGAACTGACACAATTCTGCCGGTAATATAATAATACTCAACAGTGTTTATTACATTCGGAGAACAATGTGAGGGAAGCTTGACGATGCAAAAGTTTTCTATGTACAATATGTATAGTTATCTGAATATGACACACCACCGATAACATAGACAGTCTGAGTATAAATAATTCCTGAGATTCTCAACGAAGTGTCTTAAATAAATATATAAGTATCTAGAGGATATGGGATTTTCTTTTGTTCTATCGCATTGCTGTTTCCGTGTCTGGTACGCAATTCTCTCGTAGTAGTCATTGTTCTCATACATTCTCGACTTTCGGAGACACAATTTTTCGAACAGATCACACTGGGAATTCTTTTTTAAGAACTGTGTCTCCTAGACAGACGACACTCGCGCGTGACTGCACAAAGTCATCACAGTACACTCGCGTATACGTACGCGAGGATTGCAAGGGTCCGTAATTCCACTCCTGATTTCTCAATAATGCAAAGACGGGGTTTCTTATTAGTCAAAATTGCTAGATGAAAGATCAATCTAGGTGGCTATTTGCCTCAAAAGTCATACTTTTACGTTTACGACGCGTAATTATCATTTGTCGGCAGCATATCGACAGCCACGATAGGCGGCAGCACCATCGCCTGTCCATTGCATCTCGCGGCTCCGCGATATGCTGCCGAATAATGAGAATTCCGTGTCGTAAACGTAAAAGTAGGACTTTTGAGGAAAATAGCCCCCCAGATTGATCTTTCATCTAGCGATTTTGACTAATAAGAAACCCCGTCTTTGCATTATTGGGAAATCAGGAGTGGATTCCCGGACCCTTGCAATCCTCGCGTACGTATACGTGGTCTACCCGGTGTGTGAGTGTACTATGATGACTGTGTGCAGTCATGCGCGAGTGTCGTCTGTCTAGGAGACGCAGTTCTTAAAGAATTGCTTGAACAACGTGGAGGGCTAGTTAATGGTTGTGACTCATCGCTGTATTCTGGAAGAAGCAAGTTCCAGGTTCCGTTCGTTCTTGTATCATTGATGAAAACAAACAAATAGAGATTGGCAAAAATGTTTTTGCACAATTATTCGGACTTGATACATTAAATCTGCTATACGATCAGAATTTAGCTGATTTCGATTTGTTTATTATAGTTAGACGACGGATCTCTATGCAAAATAAAGATTGTCTACATCAGTTGCAAGTAATTGGAGTGAAATAGGTTATTGAAATTATAAAAACGCTTTCATAAAAAATTACTGATTTGTCTTCTTTATTTAAGCACGTATTATAATGAAAACCGTGCAAAGTTGAAGTAAATCCAATCTTCTCAGTTCTATACGGTGTTTCATTGTTATATATTTTGTTCTCGGTAGGATTAACGTTAAAATAATATTGTAGTATATTTAAATTCTTTGAATGTTTTTATTATTTTAAATTACACCTACTCGTTTTTTTCAGGAATGCATAAAATCCGCTGTCTAATTATAATCGTCGAAAAATTATAATATATTAAGATTAATCGAGTCTCGTGGTTTTTGCAAGATGGTGTCGAAAGTGTCTTACAGCTCTGCAAGTTTGTAAATTTATATGCAGATTATCATGTTATAGGCACGTGCTTATACACTTCTAAAAAGGGGATAAGAATAACTAGTAACTGTTTGGTATTTTTTTTTGTGATTAGCTTAATATTAAATTGCAATTGGAGTTCAAAATGAAGCCGTAGGTTTTAGCTATAGTGGACAGAGGATATATTGAACATCTCTTAGAAATATGAAAACAAACTTATCCGTTTATTTGGGATCAACTCGTCAAATCTCGGTGAGTACAATTATCCTGTAAAGTCCTCTTTTAGTCCTGTATATATATCTGTACTTGTAGGAGTTTGCAAAATGTAGTACCTACATGTATGACGTAGTCATTCGAATTATGTAACTTTTTTGTATAGCTACATTCGAGTCCCTTTAGTTTGGATTCCACGTTTTTTCTGTTTTATATTTTTGTAAATAGCCCATCAATTTTCTTGTTTTTCTTCCTAGAATGTAGAGAGATTTAAAAATATATTTACTAAGAATATTTAATCATTGGTTGAGACGTTTAATTAAATTGTAATAAAAACAATATGCATTACTTTATCTCACAATAAAGTCATGAATATTTCTACATTAATGTAGTATCGTTAATTTAAAAAATACATTTCTAAAGTAAAACAAAAACCACGGTTTGATAATCTGCGTATCGATATATAAATTCGCGAAATGCGAGACAAGTAGTGCTTTCAAAAATCTCGACGTATATCAATTTAACTATTTAATGTTACTGTTATTATTGAGTAAAAACTTATGGCTAATACATTTGGAAGCATTTCCACGTATTGAAAGTTAGAATTGTAAATTAATCGACTTGTTTCAATTTGCTAATCATAAAAATAATTATACCCCATTCTTTTATAATAATAAAACTTTGAGTCACACTATTAAAAGATAAAGTTGGTGTAACAACTAGACTGATAGAACAATTTTAATGTCTCTGAAGTATTTTAACGATGGAACGGGATAGATCAAGAAATAGTAAATTGTTTCTTAACATTTAGCAAACTTGATTTGCCCATTCACCAAGATTAATTAACTTGAATATGCAGTATCAACCCCCCTCACGACTGTTTGCATGATAGTAATTTTATTGAAATGTTTATCGATGTTAAAACAGAAATGAACCGTGTACAAATGTTGTAAGTGTCTCGCGATAGCGGAGACGATTTGTAAAAGTTTGTTAATAGTAAAGTCATGTACTGATATTATATTATATTCGAACGTATCTTGCATAAAAACATCTTCCGATAGCCTAATCAACGCATATTCATTAATTTTGTTGGAGCCACTATTTTTCTGAAGATATTTTCAAACCATTTTATGGATTTCCAGTGAATACAACAATGCCATACATGTTCATATAATTAAAAAAACATAATAATCCATGATTTGTAAGTAAGCTCGTGCGGTACAATTGCTACCATTTTTTTTTTATATTGGTTTGGCAAGAAAGTAATTTCGGTATTTAAAGGTGAAAATAAACACAATTTTGGTAAAATTTTAAAGTTTTATGAGTGTGGAATTACATCGAACAAAATGGAAAATATTTTACTGATTAAAGTTGATTGCTTGAATAGAAAAATTGGGTTGTATTTCACCTTAAAATACCGAAATTACTTTCTTGCCAACCCAATATAAAATCAATTCTAAATATTCAAGTTACAATTTTTACTTAATTTTACAATTTTAAACATGATTTTACCAAAACAAGCATGACGTTTTACATTATTCAATTCATATTTTAAACGTTTTTCCAACAAACAGAATGAATGTTTTCATGTAATCGATTTCTAATTATTATTCGCTCGGACAACATTTAAAAACAACGTGTAACGAACATCTAAAAAGGGTGAATCTCGGTGAAACAAAAAACATGTAGAATGGTAATTAAACTGTTAAGCTTTCGAAATAATAATATTATCGGTGAATGTACTAAATTCGACAAACAAACAAACAAAAAAAAAACACTTTCCTCAGTGATTTTTGAGTGAACTGAACACGATCACTGCCAAAAACAGGTCTGTTCCTGGGTGCTGCGCTGTCTTAAAGATTTTAAGGTTTTAAGTTCTTTTTCAACAAAACAAATGGGATCATTAATGTTTAAGACATTACTTATAGACTAAGCTCTTACAGTAGTAGGTGTGTATAATGGTCGTAGATAGCGATTTATACTAACGAAGTTGAAGTCACGTTCACATTGCTCGCTGACGAATGAACAAAAATTACGAATGTAATTCGTTTCGACATCATTCTATTTTTAGTTTCCAGGAAAGAAAAATGTTGTCTTATGCTCTAGAACAGGGTTTCCCAAACTATGTTCCGCGACAATTTGGAAAGGTCTGAAAATATATAAAACTATAATAATTATAAGTCATAATTATAAATTATATATAAATGTTATATATAAAATTTTTGTTTTATATTTAAAAATAATTTTAAAGTAAATAATGTGTTTTAATGTCTTTTTTTTTAATTTTTACTAGTAGGAATTACCCAACCTAAAAAATAAGCTGTGTTCCGTTAAAATTTCCGGGTTTGCGAAGTGTTCGAATGTAGAAAAAGTTTGGGAAACCCTGCTCTAGAACCTTAGAGCAATTGTTCATTCTGCTAAGGTGGGCGTGGTGACGTTCTCCCACTATTTATCGCCAGAAATGCATGGTGGGGGAACGGACTGATCGATGGTAGTGGCCGTGTGGTTCGCAACGAAAAAGTAGTTGGACTGCCTTACAGATGTCAATGATATTTATTTAAAAATAATGTCAATTTAAAGACTAATAAACTCTTTGATACAATTCTTAGACGTAATTTAAAAATTGTTTTCTTCAGATTTGAAATGATTCCTGCAACAATATAGTCTCTCCAACTATTTAATTGCTTAGTGAAAGTAATCTGTGTTAGCTAGGTAAATAATTAATCAACTTACAGAAGTTTTTCAAGGTCGTTACCAAATGCTGGAAATTCGAAAGTGTTAAATTAAAATAACTGTGAAATGCATTAAAATTATTTAATTGGGGTAATATTAAAATTTATGAAACTTTAGAGTTGATAATCATAAATTAATATGTAAAATAAATGAAATTTTATTAATAAGACAATCTATTAAGAAGAGAGAAAGAGAGAAAGAATTAAAACAGGAATAGCAAAATTAACCGTGCATCGTTTAATGCATTCGTGTTTGCAATTATCGGTGGCAGTGTGGACGTGACGAGTTTAGGGTATCGACGAACAAAATAGACAGACATAAAATTCACGAGCATCGAGGTACGATAGCGCTCGGTGGCAGTATCAGCAACGTAGACATAGCGTAAGATGTATGCATAAATCGAGATCGTAATCCGAATGTAAACGCTCATAGTAATTAATTATGCGAAGAGTTTTCGGGCACCACGGAACCGTTGAGTTAACCACGACGTAAATAACACACGCAGATTTAGCAGTGAACGTGTTAAATAAGAAATGTTTTCGGGACGTTACATTATATACAGAGGCATTTCACAATAAATTGCAAATCTCAGGATAATTAGCTTCGATGTAACAGTATATAATAAATATCTGTTTTGATATCATTACAATTCGTAACAATAAAACGGAATCAAACGGACGATTTGTTTTTTCACCTGAGAGTGCCGAACGTGTTCGACTAATTTCGATATCATCGAAAGCGTCGGCTTCTAGAAAATATCGGAAAAAGATAGCTGATAGCTTATCGCACATATACAGTTACTCGAATTAATATTCGGACGCTCTAAAAAAGACGATAACATTTTAATATTGTACTATACGATTTGAACTTATTTGGGAAGCTAGAGCAATCAGTTTATTACAGTATGTGAAAAGAAATTTTTTTCAAAAATGCCATTAATCGGAATTGTAGGAAAAATACTAAAAGTTGCATTTTACAACTTTTTTTATGTGGTCCTACATTGGTACGTTTAGTAACAATAAACCTATCGTCTATAATAGCATTTCTTGATCGAACTGTTTTCGAAGAGTTACATTCTAAAATCGAACATTTCATATGCAACAACCTAATATTTGGTTTCTATTCCTTGCAATCGATATTCCTTGCACACAATTTTTATTCGGCATAATGATCCGCAGAACAGTGACTAGACCAGCCACTTACTACCGGTCAAATTTTCATACCGATATTGTGCCAAGAGGCTGAACCGGAACCGAAATAATACCTAAATGGATGAAAACCGAAATCGTTAAAATAATCATTACACCGTAATAAATACAGGTACTTTCTCGGGTTTTCCAATGCAAAGGACGTCCCAAACAAAAAGGAACTGCGTGCCATTGATCCCAGAACCATTAAGAAGCAAAGTCACTTTTAAATTACGATAGTTAAGCATACACAATAGAAATAATACAATCCGTCGTAAAACCCTCCGTGCTAAGTCCGTACATCGCATGTCGTGGTCGGTGGATAGTTTACCTGAATTCGAACTGGCGCTTGTTCCTTCGCACGGAGAGTTTTACAACGGATTGTATTATTTCCATTGTGTATACTTAACTATTGTAATTTAAAAGTGACTGTGCTTCTTGATTGGTTGTGGGGTAAATGGCACGCAGTTCCTTTTTGTTTGGGGCGTCCTTTGCATTGGAAAGCCCGAGAAAGTACCTGTATTTTTTACGGTGTAATGATTGTTTTAACGATTCCAGTTTGAAGATGGTAAACATTTCAGATATTCACGATTTTCGGACTATCTAAGACTTCTTACATCTTTCAATGCCTGTCGTTTTTCCCGCATCCACCGATTTCGATGAAACTTTCACAGTGCATATAATTGACACAGACCTACAAAACGTACTGTTTAAATTTTCAATACAGGCCCACATAAAAAAGTTGTAAAATTCAACTTTTAGTATTTTTTTTTCTACAATTCCGATCAATTGCAATTTTTGAAAAAATTTCTTTTCACATCCTGTAGTAAACTAATTGTTCTAGCTTCTCAGAAAAGTTCAAATCGTATAGTACAATATTAAAAAGTTTATCGTCTTTTTTAGAGCGTCCGAATATTAATTCGGGTAACTGTATATTCACAGTCGGTTTAGTTCGCGCATCGCTAAACTAAATTGTCACTGAACGTGTCTCCATATTCATTATTTCGCTACCTCTTTACTTATCGCGGCGCTTTAACATTGAATAAGCTATCTGATTAAACGAAGAGGGAAGTCTCTTAATGAATGGTCACTCAGGAATAAAGTTATAATGTAATAACGATATTGCGATAATGAATATTAACGTTTAGCGAGACTACTTCTTGTAAATATTGAGTGTAGCCTGTAAGTATAAATATAATAACGAATACACAATAATGATAGTATGAATATGTACGAAAGTTGTGTACAGGGTTGTTCGAACTGTACGATCGGAGCGAGCACTGTTTTTTCGTTGATGAACAATTGTAACATGATTTTAAAAGGATACAATAAGCGAATAGGACATCGTGCGTTAGAGTAACTAAAAAAAAGGTGCACGGTGAAACCTCGATTATCGAAACGATAATTAACGATTATCGGAATATCGATTACATTTTTTCACCGCCATTTTTATTTCTCTTGGATTCTCCCAATTGCCATTTCTACTGACCTCCTTTATTCGAGTTTCTTTTTTAAGTCTATTACTATGCTCGAATATATATTACAATGAAACAGAACCGTGTTTCATTGCTTCTGACAAAATACAAAATTATTATTTTTTTAATACTTTTATTGAAGCGGGTCAGAACGAAGTTATGTTTAAAATAATTCACGAACATTGAATGGAGTTGCTCGCTTGCCAAATCGACAAACTGAACAAAATAAAATCTGAATAAGATTAATAAAATAGAGCATACTCATTTTTAAAAGTTCTAACAATATTTTCTGCAGTGGAAATTAGGAAAATTTACTTTAAATGGAAAAAGTTCAATATCGGTCAAATGCTTTTGGAGTAAAATGTAAGAAAACTGTGGCATACTGATACAAAAATGTGAAGTAGAAACTGTGTCAGAAGTTCTTCGATATTTTGATTACATATCTGACATGGTATCGATGAAGGAAATGGCAAAGAAAAAGAAAATGGGGGAGAAAAGGTGTCTAAAAATAATTCGTTTTATCCTCACACGCTGCGAAGCTTTCATTCCTTCGAAAACAGTCTCTAAATGGATTGAAACACAGAGGAGGAAGCAGCAGAAATAACAAACTTAAAAATGTTCTCAAGTAAAAATTTTCCCTCTTTAATCAATGTCCATATTTAAAAAGTATTTTCAAAAAATTCGTTTCGGATAATCGAAGATTCGCCGTGCGGTTGCTTTTTTCTAGATCGAATTAGTGCTACCTTTCGTGTTAGAGATTCTCCGATCAAACGCCAACGAGAAATCATCCTGTACAACTAATAGCATTGTCCCAATAAGAGATAAAAAGCCTGAGATTACGGTGCGTGAATGATGAGGAACATGTGAGAGAGATAAAGCGAAAGTAAGCGTGGAAGAAGTATTAAGCGAGAATTTACTTCCGATTACAGAAACTGACCAAAAATGTCGACATTAAGGTTACATAACGTTTGTGGATGATCGTGACTGTCGGAAGGGGGAGACACACAAATAGAGCAAAACGTAAAACAAGAAAACTATCGCGACGAAACACGACTGGAAACCATGCGATTATCAATTACCATTCGCAAGCAAACATGCATCGTGTGTATTGTGAACTATATAACTTACCCGTGAACTACCATTTTTCCCACTCACATATGCACAGATTTTTGTCCATCTCGACACATACATACTAATATCCGTTTTTCCTCTCCTCAACCAGTTATTTTTAAATTTTCGAAACTTCGCTGCGCCGCTCCCATGTGCGAGTGTTGTACAATCGGATGTCAGTAGAAATTCACAAATATAAATAGACAATTGAACTTGGCGACATGTTTTCTTTCACACACCCTTCGAACCATACTAATCAACGATGAACCCACACTACCGCTCAAAAGTATGTGGACACTTGTTCAATTCTCCTCCTGGAAGAAAAAGAATCATCAAGGGATTTAATCAAATTTCATGCGATCTGCTTTATACAGTATTAAAGAATTTATCTGAGCAATAATTTATTGGTAGACTGCGAATACTTTATGCATCTATAACAAAGATGATTATTTACTGCATATAATTACACATTTCTCTAGGGATTGGACCTAAAATATATATTTGATTTGATTTACGTTTGATAAACGTAACATGCTGCTAGCAGTTTTCTTTGCACCCCTCTGCTTTTGTGCATTGTCATCTGTAGACTCCGAATTTGATGTATTTATCACAAAAATAAATAGATATGAATAGATACGAATGTATTATTTTCATTATATTAAAGTTATCAGTGAATGATCTAAATTTCTACTTAGCTCCTGTGATTTGCAATTCATGCACAAACTTTTTATTTTGTATAAAGATAAACGTTTTTGTATTTTGCATAACGACAACTTTTTATTTATATTTTTCTGAACAATATACATTTTGTTGAACACTAAAACAAGAACACTTGTACTTGAAGACTATCCATTTACATCTCGAAAATGACTAGTTCCATATAACCAATTGTAGTAGTTCTAAAAAAAATTTTTTAAAATCACTTTTTCACTGAAAAGTTACACAAGCCTCCCTTAAAATACGTTTCTAAACATTTCCAGGTCTGTAAACAATAAATATCGTCTAATAAGAATGAAATAGTACACAAATTTCAACGATAAGTGTCCACATACTTTTGAACGGTAGTGGACGAAAAACGACGTGTGTTGCCTAATCAAAATAAGATTTAATTTATTTAGACTTCGTGGAATTTTTATTATAATGTGGGCTTACATAATGGATTTCCCCGAAAAGGCACTTTTACGATTCCAACAATTACAAATTGATTTGATGCCTATTATAATATTACGGATATCACTCCATTTTGTTATAATCAAGGTAGAAAATGTTTATTTTGCTAGGTTTAGCGTAAGCATAAGAAAATCGAGAAAACATTTGTGCTAATTTTACTACGATCCTTAGTAGAATTAATCAAAATAATATCAACAAAACAGCAATATTTACGTTAGTGACCATTTTCTTAGAGCATCAGTCTTCAAAAAAGTAGTCATCAAAAAAATTTAATATCATTGAGGAGTAATATTAAATTGTAATAATTAATTATACAGAGAATTTAATATTATTGAGGGGGAGTAAAATTAAATTATTATGAAAACAATTGATTATATAGAAAATTGAATATTATTGAGGAGCAATATTGAATTGTCATAATTATTTAGAAAATTTGATATTATTGAGGAGTGATATTAAATTATTATGATAATAATTAATTATACAGACAATTTAATATTATTGAGGGGGAGTAAAGTTAAATTTTTATGAATACAAGAAATAATTGTGAATCGATAAAAAAGCATGTGCACAATTATAATGGTATTTAAAAAATAAAAGTGTTGAGCGAAAAAGATTGACTGCAGCAGATTGAAGAAAATTATAGTTTTCCGAGAAACACTTCGTCTACCTCTATTCCTAGATGTGTGTTTATTACCAAGGAATGTTCTTTATGAATCAGCATATGCCATTACAGTAGGTCAAATTGGAATCATCAACACAAGCCTCGCTGACACTGTTTTCGGCGAAAACAAGTTAGACAAACATCGTTGACCATAAATAGCGTCAATCGCTTGTCTTATCAAACCACGGAGGTTTTGAAGATCTCAAACTGACAATGATGGCGAACTGATAATAGATACAAATGTTAACATTAATGAACTGAGTAGTCGATCCGATCTTAAATGAATTATTTCCAGTTGGGGCTTAGTCATGCTGTATTTTTTATATTTATAATGTTTTAAGATAACAAGGCTACTTAATAGTAGTTGATTTCTAAGGCTTAGTATGCATCCTTTTACGAGAAATTGATCTATTTAATCTGTTACAACGGAAGTTTCTTTGCGCAATCACGAGCACCGTCGATATGATTGCTTTTGTCGTTGATGGCACGATTGCAAACACGGTTGCCTGCGTTCAGGCGCCTACTACTTTGACCACGTGTTTCCATACCGACTATGTACACATGTATGTATGTATTATGTATCATACATACTTTTCATCTAAAACGTAGATAGAGCAAATATTATGTAAATTCACTCGAAATAAATGAAACATGGAAACTTTATACTTATTTCATATTTATTATAAATTGATTTTTCTAGTTCATTTTGATATTCAATTATTATGTAAATCATTTTATTTCCCTGTATCTTTTCATTTACTCTTTTTCGGATATCGGTAATTAGCAATTCATCAGAGATAGTGTGGTCTTTATATATAAATATTTATTTTAATCATAAATTAAGGCCCGATGGATAATCGATACCCGAGGAAATAATTGAAATGTACATTATATTCCAAAATAAATTTTTTATTGTTGAAAATTTATTTCCCTTCACAATATAACCATTTTTAGACGCATATGTGTTTATAATCGGGATCCGATTAATCGAGGTCCTACTGTAATTATTAAATATTCAGTTGGAACACATGATAATTGTAGCAACAGTTTCCGAAACATTATGCAATGAAATGTTTATTAATTCTTCTCATCAAACCGTATAGTTCACATTTTCTTTTCATTTTTTCATGCATACATATTTTGTGCTATATGCAAACAATTTCTAACAATTTTACAAAACTTCTAAAAATTCATGACAGAAAAATGAAATAACGAAATTGTTCTTATTATAAAGGTACAAAATGTGAATAAATCTTTGTTGTATTACTTTATAATGCACATGAATGTAATTTCAGAAAATTTACCTGACACAACTTTTTAAGAAAAACGTCTAACTACATATATATATATATATATATGGTTGTATAAAATCTGTTTTCTTATTACTAAAAACTGCAAAAAATTGATAAAAATAATCCGGAGACACCGGATATACTTGAAAACAACCAATTACGGACGAATAACCATCTACGATTGAGAAAATTTGACCTGTGCACGTCAATGCTCCCACTACATACAAGGAAACGTTACCATTTGAAAGCAGTAGCATTGTGTGCACACATGTATATGGATGTACACGTACACGTCTCTCTCAGAATGTCTTCCTAAATACCCTCAAACGAATTGCACAATCTGTTCATAGCCCTGCAAAAAACATTAACACCTTGCAATGCACAAAATCAAGCAGATATTACCAAATACTATTTATTTTACGCTACAGCAGCCAATTAGTTACTGCTAAAATGTAAATGCGAAACGTGGTAAGAATAAAGCAAGCATTCCTGCCGAGTGGTCTCATTAACCGTACAGAATTGTCTGTGCAGCAAACAAATTCGCGTTACAATAACGTTTAATTACATAAGAACGCGGAATATCGTTTCATATTCCTTTGTATTAATCTTCATGTACTGAATTACATCAGAGAGGAGCCTGCATTGTGTCCGGCATAAGTCGAGCAACACAGGCTAATTTCGCCTACGCCTTCTCGGAACGAACGGTGGGAAAAGTGAGTGAGAAAGAAAGTTGAATTCTTTTTCACATCGTTATTCAATACCCTAAGATTCAAGGGATTCAAGGTTGCACCGTTGAATCTCGCGTTACAGATGCATCAATCTATCGTTGAACATCGTGGTCCAACAGCCTATCTTTTTCTTGATTCCATGGCTACGCATACAACCGTACATCCTAAGAATACCTGTGTGTAACATATATATGTCTCCCGGCACGCCTGTGTGCTGCGTAACCGTTACCTCGAAACCAGACTTCCATTTTGTTGAAAGAGTTTCCAATGAAATAATTACAGAAATCGGCAGTTTAATAATGTTATTGTTAGATGGATATTAGTGGAATTGCTCTGACACTTTTTCAACGAGGGAAATACCATGAATAATGTTGACGGAAACCGTTGATTACTCTACAAGTGATCAATATGATGAAGGCGCTGGGTTCGAGATTATGGTTGGGAAGCCCTATGCGCATGTCACTTCACTTCGACGATCTCTTTCTGTCGTGGCATCTGGAGGTGAGTGGTTGTTCGTGGTTTTTACACGGGAGAATAATCCGTCGATTTTATTATCGAGACGGCAGCATCGTACGTCAGGTACAGAATAGAACAACAATCGAAATATCAACGAAATGTGTTGTGACAACAGTTTTGCGGAAATCTGATTTTTTATCGGTGAATTGCAACGTTGGAAAAAGCAAGCGCATGGCCAATCACCATTTTAGCCGGCTGTTCGAACGCGGACCACATGCTGAACTTTGTTGAAATCTTTTAACGTGGCTCGTAAAAATCGTGTGATACTGCGACCGATTGTCGGCCGGATAAAAAAAATAAAACACACGCGGTAAACGACAGATTAAAATTTTGTTCGGCTCGCTTAAAAAGTTCGGAAAAAGCAAATAACCGGATGCAGTATGGCGGACGCTTGTCACACTTGGAGATTCGATCACATTCGTGCATCATTGGAGATATTCGTTGTGTAATATTGCTCTTTGTGCGCTTCGCGAGCCTTAAGAGAAAACCGTTTCTAAAACGTACTTTCGCAAAACGTAACTAAAAAATGAACTGTAATCGGTTTGGTTCTTCGGAAATGGTGTCCGCGGACGAACATCATGATCTACTGGAAATTGTATGCAACGGCGACCTTGTGGGACGACTTGTTCCTAACAATGGAGTTCATTCGCCGCTCTACAGTATAGCTGACTCGATCTTTTTCACATCGTTACATAAACGATCATTTTTGTGCGAAACGAACAACACGTCCAGTGGAATTATTGTTATTACGAACAATAAGTGATTTATTCGAACGCTATTCATGGTGCACGTACATGAGACTTATCTTAGATTTGACTGCTCGTTGCGCAACGTTAGTTGATATTTTTCCGAATTTCTAAAATACATGTATCGTTTTTCAAACTTCTTCACCAACATTTGCATATACACTTCGGAACGTTTTCGGAAGCTGCTTTGTTAATCAGAAGCTAATGCTCCGCGGAAACTCTAAAGTTGATTAATTTTTTTCGCCAATTTTAATACAAAGTAAAACCTCGAATCCGTAAGGGTTAATTGCGGCTCCTTTCATTAGAAATATTACATGTAATTCACAACGTGGCATCATCCGATGCCAAGCGTCAAGGAAATCGTGGCAACGTTGCAATATCTCGCCATCTACAAAATGGCTGCCAGTTCCGTTCTAGAATATTCAGACGTCGCCACGTGTACGTTAGAATAGACACCTGCTGCTTTTCAAGCATTTTTATTTGTAAATACCGTGGTTGCGTGTGTGTAATTTTGAAATACGATTGTTTTGACAAAATTATATATTTCATTTGGTTCGTTACATTCGTATCACTTGATTTAACAGAGTTTAGCGAGCATGTGGTCCACGCGTATAACCTCGATTTATTAATTTATTCCGTCTCGTTGTTATTGAATGAAAAAAGTAATATTAATATTTCTTATTGATTTCAGAGATAACCAGTAGTCTCGCTAAACGTTCAAGATGGGAAAGGAGAAGATCCATATTAATATTGTCGTTATCGGACACGTCGATTCCGGCAAGTCCACGACCACCGGTCACTTGATCTACAAATGCGGTGGTATCGACAAACGTACTATCGAAAAATTCGAGAAGGAGGCCCAGGAGGTAAGCTATAAAAATATATATAACAAATGTAAAAAATGTGAAGCAAGTATTTCGGAATTGTAACTAAAATGTGATTTCAAACATTTCTAGATGGGCAAAGGTTCCTTCAAATATGCCTGGGTATTGGACAAATTGAAGGCTGAACGTGAGCGTGGTATCACCATTGATATCGCTCTATGGAAGTTCGAGACTGCTAAATACTACGTGACCATTATTGATGCCCCTGGACACAGAGATTTCATCAAGAACATGATTACTGGTACATCTCAGGCCGATTGTGCGGTATTAATTGTCGCTGCCGGTACTGGTGAATTCGAAGCTGGTATTTCAAAGAATGGACAAACCCGTGAGCATGCTCTGCTCGCTTTCACTCTGGGTGTAAAACAATTGATCGTTGGTGTGAACAAAATGGATTCTACCGAACCACCATACTCCGAAGCCCGATTTGAAGAAATCAAGAAGGAAGTCTCATCCTACATTAAGAAGATCGGTTACAATCCAGCTGCTGTTGCATTCGTACCAATCTCTGGTTGGCATGGAGACAACATGTTGGAAGCCTCTTCCAAGATGCCTTGGTTCAAGGGATGGGCTGTAGAGCGCAAGGAAGGTAAGGCAGAAGGAAAATGCCTTATCGAAGCTCTCGATGCCATTCTTCCACCTTCGAGACCTACGGACAAGGCTCTCCGTCTTCCTCTTCAGGTGAGAATCATTGTTACGCACAATATTATTAAACTGTGGTTTTATTTTCATGATGATAACATCTATTACTCATTCGCGGTTTCCACCGGAGGATTTTTCAATCTGTTGATGGCCAGAGGTGTCTGACTAAAATAATCACTTTCCAAAACTTTTTGATTCGTTTAGAATGAAATATTAAGAATGTTTACCATTTGATTACAGGATGTATACAAAATTGGAGGTATTGGAACAGTACCCGTTGGTCGTGTTGAAACTGGTCTCCTGAAGCCAGGTATGGTGGTCACATTCGCCCCTGCTGGTCTTACCACTGAAGTTAAGTCCGTTGAAATGCATCACGAAGCCTTGACGGAGGCTGTTCCTGGCGACAACGTTGGTTTCAACGTGAAGAACGTGTCTGTCAAAGAATTGCGTCGTGGTTATGTAGCTGGTGACTCGAAGAACAACCCACCTAAAGGTGCTGCTGATTTCACTGCACAGGTAGGTGTTCCACGAGTACGGATCGACGATCTTCTACGGTTATTAGAACAATTGGCATAATGATGAGAAATTAATTACTTCATTCGCGGTTTCCACCGGAAGGTCTTTGTATCTGCTGACGGCCGAAGGCGTCTGAGTGCTAATCAAAATACAATCTTTTAATGCGATTGTTAAGGGATATTGTTTTTAATTTAATACTTCCATTTCGCGCAGGTTATCGTGCTGAACCACCCTGGCCAAATTAGCAACGGATATACTCCAGTGTTGGATTGCCACACGGCTCACATCGCCTGCAAGTTCCACAAGATCATCGAGAAGTGCGACCGTCGTACCGGAAAAACCACCGAAGTTGATCCTAAAGCCATCAAATCCGGAGACGCCGCTATTGTCAACCTTGTCCCGAGCAAACCCATGTGTGTCGAGGCTTTCCAGGAATTCCCACCCTTGGGACGTTTCGCCGTTCGTGACATGCGTCAAACGGTTGCTGTAGGTGTCATCAAAGCCGTCACCTTCAAGGATGCATCGGGCGGCAAGGTCACCAAGGCTGCAGAGAAGGCCCAGAAAAAGAAATAACTAGTTTCCGTACATATGTATCCCAAGATGGGCGTCGGCGTATAGTAGCTGGGAAGTAGCTTACCTTCTTTCTTCATGTTCCTCGTGCGAGAATGGCAACATATCGCCTCCATCGCAGACTACGATGTTACCTATGAAATCACAGCCAGTGATTAAGAATAACAGGATTATCAAAGAGCCGAGGCAGATGGCTTTTCGTGCACATGAAGTAGCACGTACGTCGCACTTCTTTTACATTCGTTTATTCCGTTTGTCGAAGTGGTTGCGCCGTCATTTTTCTCATCGCAAAGAATTTCGTAGGAAAGGTCGGCAACCGACGATGATGAGGCTTGGTGAGAGTCATCTTTCTCGTTTCTCTACGAGTTCCATGGCAAAAGAAAGTAAACTACGTGAGCTACTCCTAACATCTGTTTCACAAGAACATCAACAGACATCATAATTTAGCTCGGCTTAATTATATTTTCTAATTATTATACGGAAATAAATCCCTATATCTGCGATATTCGAAAAATTTAATTATTTTTTTGTCGTCGTTATTACTAATTAATCATCATCATCCTTATCGTATAGATTTTCAGTTAAAGGATATTTTATTTTTAATTGGCATATGACATTCTCTCATCATAAAAGAAAAAGAAAAGAAAACTATATCTTATACGTCGGCGCGAAAGTAAGCAGCGAGAAACACACAAGCGATCGGTAGTTCCAGTGATGATTTAATCGGGGGAAATGGGACCTGCTTTTTTATTACTTTTCAATTACCTGACTCGATAAGGAATTGAACTGCTGGAAGATATATACACGAAACATTTTTTCTACGAAATATTTCTTTACAAATATACCTTTCCTTTTTACACTTTCTACATTGAAAAAAATGGGAGTATGTGCGAAGATACGATTGGTCTGCAATGGTTCAATACTTTTGCTCTGCGTTTCTTCCTATGACCGAGATTGGTTAACAACGGTTTTCTGTACATACCTATAAATAACAGTAATAACGAATGAAAGTGAATAAAAGGAGCTACCGAAACAATTAATAATTCATTTGTCCAATAATGTCCAATATTCTATTCCTCCCAATTGTTCCTCTTATTTTTCTTTAATGAAATTATTAAAACGAATTCCAACAATTCTACCGTCTTTAGAAAAGCTTACATGAGTTAGCTTTTAAGAAACTAATAATCTAGAGAATTGAAAGATTTACAATTATTTTTTCTACTGTGGCGAGGACCGGTATGAATAATTCAGTGGAGTGACTTGTGTGAACTACTTTTCTCTGGTGGACTGTAACACAAAAACAAATGTTTTGAAAACACTTGAGATATATAAATTACGCAACGGAAAAACATGTGTATTGAGACACGCAAATTGTATTACTGGAACATTGTATAATTCATGTTAGGGAATGCAAGAAATATAATTGTATACAGTATACAGTATGCAAAGTGTATGAAAAATAAGGAAATATGGTAAAATTGACGTACGTACAATATGTAACGAGAAATGAGCATATATGAGAAATATTTACACTTAATAAAGAAAAGAACAATATTTATAATTTATATTTATGAATCGGTCATATTCTTCCGTTATTTATTCTACAGAAAAGTATGTTTGCGTATGTAAACATAACTACAATATATTTTATGCATCGTCAAACAAAATAGTTGTTCATTACATAATCTAATGTTCGACCAATATTTTTATTACCACTCGTTTATACTTAGAAATTTTCTATAAAATTTATATATATTTCCACTTTGAAAAGTTCCTTAGAAGAATTACGTTAATGTACTGCATATTTTGTAACATGAACATGCTATTCCATGTTAACATTCGATTTTGCATAATTCACTTTAGAGTGTGCATAAAATAGATAATATAGTGCATGTATACATATATGTAAAATTCTGTATAAAAAATACTATTTTTCATAACATGTCTTAAGAAATGAGAATGAGGTGGACAACTATTCTGTTTAACACTACGCAGAAGTGTTTGATCACGCGTGTTGAAAATTTATTTATATTTAATATGAGAACAACAAAATCAGTGCCACTTTGAATTTTTATATTTGTAGTCTTCACTAGATAAACTGCGCGTAAGTTTTGCTTCGAACGTTTTCCAAAGTTTTATCTGAAAAGCGTTTTTTAAAAATTTGCCAGGCAGAAGTGTTACATAAGACTTATGTATAATGATCTATAAGTAAACTTCGGATGTCTCTACACTGTACACTCATTGCAAATTGCTATCAAATTTCTTCCTATTTCGAATATACACTGAAATAAACTTTTCTGTTCGATTTCAACCTACGAAAATTAGTTTTTCAAACTGAAAATTGCGTAAACATCCGCAGTCTACTGACAATTCGATAGCAAGACACTCGATCAGTATTACATAGATGACAAGCAATAGAATTTTATTATTATAGGCTCAAAGTTGAAAGTATTTTATAATGGTGAAACAAATGACATTTGTACTTTTATTTCTTAAATGACTCCTAACCTTGTTATAATTGTTTCAATAATAAATTACATATGCATGCTTATGCAGTTTGGCTTCAACTTTGTTCAACACTGTATATTTTACGTACTATACGCACAATGTGTACATTATTTATAAATTTATACAATTTTTGTTACTATAATTACTGCATTTATATAATACACAGAATAATGCATACAAATAAGAATGATTATGTCATTATTTAGTAGAATGTAAAATTAGTGTAAATAGATTTCCGTGTCATCTACGATTCTAAACATTTCATCCTTGTCTTATTAGAATGACTGATTTTAAATTGATACGGCTATGTATCACGTATATTTTATATAATTAAATTAATTTTTCCCGGCGAGGATTTTTCTAAATATTAAAAATATTTTTCTCAAAGTAACAAATCATATATCAGAGTCTGAGAACAAAAGCATATATGTACGGACATTTTGTTATTTGAATAATTAGATTATTTCATTTTAAAAGTCTTAATTTAATCTTGAAAATTAAGCCGAGTATTAATAGCTAATTTTCAAACTTGTAAAACTGTAAAAATTGTTTCTCTAAAATGTAAATATGAAAATTTGATTGTACAAAACACATCTGCACCTATAACTTGCAGTTTCAAATAATCGTACAAATTCACAACTTTGTGCTAGGTGGCGTACTTTCATCAATTTGAAGATAAACAGAGATATCAAACATGGCGACAATAACAAGTCGATTGACGAGTTTCTCAAATAGTCTTTTACAAAATGCGAGTTCCACACTAGCTGGTGTAAATATAAATAAATCTCTATAGTATTAAATATGTCATAAAAATATATTTATATATTTTGTATTATGTAAGCGTGAATATTGTCTTGTAATTGTACTTGTGTGATCAGTTGCAGCAAATACGTAACAAATATGTTGGTCGGTGGATGATTCGAGATATAAAACGAAGAAAATTGGCCGAAAAGCATGCCCCAGAGCGATTACGACTAGTTGCTCTAAAAAGAAACGATATTTTACCAGTGGAAATTCGGGTACGTACTGAAACTAACCTCAATATGTGAAACAAACCTACAAAAAGTTCGAGATTAACTCCTTGTACTGTAACATTTAACCCTTCCGACCCGACGGAGGTTTGCCGTCTGTCCTCTCACACGGCTGACGATGGACTGTTCTTGTGAATTGATTTCATATAAAAAATGATTGAGTAAGATATTAAATAGTACCGTTCATAATAATAATACCGTTTTTATTCAGGATATGTTTCGTAGAATCATAAAAAGACAAAAATTCATCATGTTGCATCACGACATATACAGTACGTCGTTCATTCGCATTCGATAGATCGTGAGGTTGTACACTATACGTCCTTTGGGTCGGAAGGGTTAAGCACTGTAACCATAAAATAATATGTAGTGCAAGGGGTTAAAACTCTTGCAATCCTTGAAACGAGTCTATCCCATTAAAACATCAATAATTTTCTAGTAACATGATTTGTTTTATGTTTCAGGAACTCGCTGGTAAACAAATAGACGAGACCATTCCTCGCCAAACTGCATTACGGCAGTTAACAAACCGTTGTATATTAACTTCTCGTGGCCGTGGTACTGTTATGAGATGGAGAGTATCAAGAATAATGTTCCGTCACTTAGCAGACTATAATAAATTAGCTGGTGTGCAACGTGCTCTCTGGTAAACAATAAAGAGGTTTCACATGTTGCAATGAATGCTTGATACTTTTAGTGTGTTAGAATATAAGAAGGGTGAATAAAGTTATAAGATATTAGGTAATGGTATATTTAATCGTTTCCTTACACCGTGTAAAAATTACCATTTCCATTTATTTAGAATAGGTATTTAAGATAACAAATAAAAGACCAAAAAGAAGTCAAATTATTATGGTTTTACAACTGTATTTCATGCTTCTTGAGTTTGTTACATTTATGAAGCTGTTATCAAAATCTTGGGGATGCATCCCCAAGGAATATTAGTCGTTTATTAGTTGTGGTTTATTAGTTGTTTTTACTAGAAAACTATATATAATACTAGCATACTACATATTACTAGCAAAACGATTCTAATAATTATAAATTATAATTATTATATACTTAATAGCTATGACTAGACAGCGGATATTATGCACTTATAACAAAAATGGGAAGGTGTAATTTAAAGGAGTAAAAACATTAGAAGAGTTTAAAAATACTGTTATATTATTTCCAAGCTATTAACCATATTAAGTTTGTTGTAATTCAAGTAGAAAATTTTTATTTTGCATAAAGGTCTGCTATCTAGCTATGAATATTATACAGCTAGGCAGACTGACAAAAATTCTATTCTTATTATTTGGTCTGTAACAACTTTCTTTTGTACAGATCTAGAAATGGTTAACAAACACATTGTTCAAGTGCCGGTAAACGAGATTCCTACGTTTACTATACTTCGCAGAATTCTAATTTTCTATACAGAACGAAATCATCAAAAAAACATACTTTTAATGCATTTTACCGTGAAAAAATCAAATAAATATACCATTTCAAAACCACAACGAAATCTCAATGAATATCGAATCTAACGTATATAATTAACATCAAACCGCGAGGAGCTAGTAGTATAACTACCTATCTGATCTGGCATGCATAGCGCAGGTCCGAGTATACACTTCAATTTTTCTGAATCAGGAAACTTTCCGTGTTAGTATCCTTTGACACCCTCACACAGTGAATTCCTCTTTATCCCTGCATCGAATTTGACTTGTTGCATTTGTTGTCGTCATTTTCTGCAGTGGAACATCGAGAGAACGTATCTATAATTAATTTGCTAAGCTCCTTATGCGGTAAGTAGAATTTATTTTAAAAATTATGCAGTTCGAACAAGCCGATGCACAGTATGCTGTGCACAAAAATCGAATTTATTGTTCGGTGATATCATCGGTCGTTATATAAACTATGTAAATGTAAACATTCCTGAAAAAATCCATCTTTTCTTGAGAAAGTAATTTAACAGAAAGCGGTGTGTTGTGTATTACATTGTTGTATAAGTTTATTCATTTTTTTTAAGAAATCCATACGTAATCGTGATTTAGTAGATGAATATTATGCAAAAATTTGCATAATAAATGGAAGAGAAGATTAATGTTTACTGTTCGGCGCTCGAAATAAAAATGGAAAGATTGTTCCGGAAATCGGTATTTTTATTTAAACGTTATCGCGCGTGGTTAAACGCTGAAATAAGTATTGAAGATATTTGTAACTATCTATATATACGTATGCATTTTTTGTTTTTTTGTCCGAATCACCGTTTAAATGTTGCACTGTGCGATGCTATGAAATCAATAATATTATGAACAGATAAGAGATAAAAAAGTAAATCATTACCGCTGCCGGCAGCGGTTAATATGTAATTTCTGCAAGGTTGACCTGTGCAAAGTGGTTCGTGTGTATAGTAAAGTATGGATCATGCAAAGTTTTCTTTGTGTAAATATTTGTCACGTTTTCTGTGCTCCAATCGAATGCAGCAGACATTTGTTGCCACATTCAATTCAAAATACACCGAAGTTGAAAAATCTTAAAATGTCAGCTGAAACTAATGTTTTCAGTTTGCTATTTGGATAAGGATGTTCGTACAAATGAAATTTTTATTAATAATATTAGGTATTAATTTAATCCTAGATTTTTGTTCGGTCGCACCTGTCTGATGAGACTCTTATAGTGTTAGAAGGTGGGTAATAGGAACAAAGTTGCATAAAAACTGTAGACGCGGTGAGTTAACAAGACTTTGAAGCGTCAACACATTACTTCATATCCTGGATAAACATTTGTCACTCCCATTCCAGGAATATACCGCATTGCTAGTATCGGTTGAACCGAACGCGCGTCACGTTACAGTGTATGATAATTAATTAAGAAGCGTGCAATCGGCGACAAATGACGCAGCCACGATCTAGGGTTTTTTAAAGTTTCACTGTGTTGCTTTTCGTAATTAAGGTTGCCGATTAACTTCGTATAATGACCGTGATCGGAAGCGTGTGATATCCGGATGCGTTCTGCAAAATAAAAAAAGGGACGTCTTGTTTGCGTGGCGATAAAACATTGTTCTAATTAATCATGTCGCAATGTTTCATCGATACAACGTATACTATTTTTAAGCTAAACTTTTAAAAGTGATATTCACGGAAAAATTGCGATCCTAAAAGATGTCTTATATAGATATCACGAAATTAAAATAAAATGTTTATGTTTCCATCGTTACGAAAATTGTAACATTCCTACATAGAAATACTCATAAAGTTAAAAATATGGAAATAATAACTAGACTGTGGATGTTTATGCAATTTCCAAATTTTATAGACAAATTTTAAGAAAGTGCAATGAAATAAAGTCCTACTTTTAATGAGAACAATCTTCGTAGACTCAAAACAAATCAAATTAGTAATGAATTCTATCGAATTTTATATTCCAGCATTTTTTGAAAATTTCCATAAGCCATAACTGCACAAAGATCTAATAATAACAATTAAAAGTTCCATTGAAAATTGGTGAGTATATTGCAGAATCTGTAAAATTCTGTAATATTTTCAGACATGTGATAAAACTTCTGTTATAACAATAATATTTTAAGATAGAGGTATAGTTTTTAGTATAAAAATTGTACAATTTGTTATGCTTCTTAACTCCTACAGCGAGGCGAGACAACGAAGATAAACGAAAAGATCTAGATGTGTTCTATTTTTAACTATCCCAAAAACGTGGATGAATCTGACTCTGTTTGACTTAAATGGCGTCACGTGCAATTGTTTACAGCTTCTAACTCGATGTTAAACGAACTGTAGTAATTGCAAAACTAGCGTGGGAGGCTTGGAATGTGTAAACGGAGCTAGTCAGTAGGTTCTGACCAGGATTTTCGAAAAGCGTTTTGTAACAAAAATAAAAATATCCTCATTCTGTGGTTTATACAGAACGAAGTATTTTTTAGCATTGTTTGATGAAGTTATTTTGGCTGTAGTTTATAAATAAATCCTAACATTGATCGGTTCTTAAAGTAACTGAAGTTATGTATAATTTCTGTTATGAAAAACAGGAAGAATGAAGTACAATAAACTAAACATTATTTTGGCTCTGAAAGTAATAAGTAGTTTTAGTTGTATAATTTGACAAATCTTGTTATTTATGTGCATTTCATTTTAAGTAAATATTCTACGAGAAAAACCCTTAAATACTATAACATTTAATAAAAACATACAAATTACAGTTTACTATACATTATTGAGTAATGCAATGCAAGTAATATGCGATTAAGTTTGGGTGATTCTTCCGCCAATATGCATCCCAATCGGTTCATGTTAAACCTGCCGAGTATTATAAAAATTTCAAAGCATTAAGTGATCTCTGAATGTGTAATCCCATTGCTTATTTGTTTTCTACATCTGTTATTAAGGCACGCGGGTGTTCAATGATAAGAAACATCGCAGTACAATTTAGATGAACGATGATCTAGATTTCAACAAAACACTCATTACTAGACATAAATTATTCAGATCGGTGAATCGAAATTGTGTGGGTGTTGTAAGTATTTTTTATTGCACACGTAGACTATATATATATAGGCCCAGGCAACTCTTTCACGCTGTCGTTTCACAACTCCCACCACCAGTGTACCGGTCCCCCACTATCAACTATTTCATAATGGAAAATTCCCCAGGCCTAACGTAGACAATAGTTTTCCAACGTTTGCTCTAAAGAAAAGAGAATGTTAAATTTCTTGGTGTTTTATATTCTTCACTTTCGATCTAACATTTTAATCCTTCGAGGATGAATGTCGTCATATTGGTAACGTCAGGTATCCCATTTGTAAAGTCGTAAATAAATTATATAATTATTTAAATAACAGCATATCAGAATCTTTAAGAAGAATATCTTTTATATTTTAAATAAATCTTTGTAAAGACTGGAAACTTTCATGCATAAATAAATTTGGATAATAGAAATAAGAAAGGGGTTGTACGTCTGTTAAGCTTGTAATAATTCCATTTTTTCGCAGTATTATGTCCGGATCTTATATCAGAATCTTTAAGAAGAATATCTTTTATATTTTAAATAAATCTTTGTAAAGACTGAAAATTTTCATGCATAAATAAATTTGGATAATAGAAATAAGAACGGGGTCGTGCGCCTGTTAAGCTTGTAATAATTCCAATTTTTGGCAGTATTATGTCCGGATCTTATATCAGAATCTTTAAGAAGAATATCGTTTATATTTTAAATAAATCTTTGCAAAGATTGAAAACTTTCATGCATAAATCAATTTGGATAATAGAAATAAGAAAGGGGTTGTACTTCTGTTAAGCTTGTAATAATTCCAATTTTTCGCAGTATTATGTCCGGATCTTATATCAGAATCTTTTAGAAGAATATCTTTTATATTTTAAATAAATCTTTGTAAAGACTGAAAACTTTCATGCATAAATAAATTTGGATAATAGAAGAAATAAGAAAGGTGTCGTGCGCCTGTTAAGCTTGTAATAATTCCAATTTTTGGCAGTATTATGTCCGGATCTTATATCAGAATCTTTAAGAAGAATATCGTTTATATTTTAAATAAATCTTTGCAAAGATTGAAAACTTTCATGCATAAATCAATTTGGATAATAGAAATAAGAAAGGGGTTGTACGTCTGTTAAGCTTGTAATAATTCCAATTTTTCGCAGTATTATGTCCGGATCTTATATTATAATCTTTAAGAAGAATATCGTTTATATTTTAAATAAATCTTTGTAAAGACTGAAAACTTTCATGCATAAATAAATTTGGATAATAGAAATAAGAAAGGGGTTGTACGTCTGTTAAGCTTGTAATAATTCCAATTTTTGGCAGTATTATGTCCGAATCTTATATCAGAATCTTTTAGAAGAATATCTTTTATATTTTAAATAAATCTTTGTAAAGACTGAAAACTTTCATGCATAAATAAATTTAGATAATAGAAATAAGAACGGGGTCGTGCGCCTGTTAAGCTTGTAATATTTCAAATTTTTCGCAGGATTATGTCCGGATCAGAGTACAATGGTTGCCAATGCGAATGTGCGTCTCACAATTTAAGTCATGCTTTTAAAGATGGAGATGATCTCCCTCAATGAAATTCCGAGTAGAAGTAAGAGGCCGAACCAAAGAATTTGGCCGTTGGCAGTGCAAAGAAAATATGACAACATTATTGAGGAGATAAGGATGAATGAACAAACGCGTTTATCTAGGGATGAGTATCAACGTCGACGAAACTATTCTCAACATTCTGACGTGAGGATCTACTGTTTAGGAAACTGTTTCTTAATAAAAGACCGCGGATCTTTATGCAAAAGTTTTCTGCATCAATTCTGAACAGTACTACAAATCCGAATTATCAGTGTTAAATAGACAATTATTGTTGTGTTTAATCAATTTTAACACGTTGAAGGCAATACGAACAAGTTTCTAAAATTATCTTGTGTCTCATCTACTGCAGAGCCAGAGAATAAGACTTGTGTCCCCACTTTACCATGCGACGCGTTTCCGGGAGAGAGGGTAACTTTTTCCCTTTCCTCATCTGGCGACTCTGCTCTACTGTCACTTATTCCACCAACTTATTTTTATCGTAAATACATAAAGATCCATAATCTACTAACAAACATTTCTAACATTTATTTTTGTATTTAATTGCAGAATATGTGGTTGCATTATATTTATTGTTTTAAGCACATATATTAATTTGAAAGTTATGCTTGAACTTGCATCTCTAATTAGAATAATTTATTAACAATGTTGTTTGTTTTTCTTTTCACAGAACGCAGAAAGTTTTCACTGTGCAATGGGACCTATTTTAAACATGGCTCAAGTGTTTGGCATATTTCCGGTATGTGGGGTGCGATCTCCATCACCATCGAAACTTCGTTTTAGCATGGTCTCGTTGCTCACCATCTACTCTTCTTGCATCATTGCGATGCTATTTTTCGCGACAGCTGTATCAGTGATTTTCATGCTGAAAACTTTAAACTCTGCAACTTTTGAAACTCGCGGTAGGTACCTCTTCAAGCAATTTTTAAACTGATATAACGTATAACCTGAAATTTTCCTCTTTACTGTCCAAGTTCTTTGATCATGTAGACGATTATTTACTGTCTCATTTATTTATCGAGTTCCGTGCTTTTCTCGTGTAAAGATGCAAATCCATCAACTGTTATGCAAACGTGTTAATTATGTCTGCAAAGGTTTTCACAGGACACCAATTTCATTAACGATTGCATGTTCTGTGATGATTAGTATTGTGGGACGGTCTCGTGAAAAGTAGAAACTACTCCATGCTTTACTCGTTGTTTGCAGTTATTGTTAACATACTAGCACTAAAATACAGTACGTCCTTTCATTATAAAGAGATGATTGCAAAATAGGTTCTCATTTATGCTATTAACTGTTTGTCTAAATTGTTTACCTTTCAAAAATCAATTTTTGTATTAATATATTAAGCATAGGAAATGCAAGAGAGGTAACTTTCTAGTTAATATTAAATAAATTACGTTGATATTAACTCCTATAAGGATAGCTAGTTTTCTCAAACCTAGAAATCAATTTTTACTGCAATCTACAAAAACCAAATTGTATTAGGATCTACGAGGTGTGAGAATTTTGCAAAAATCATTGTTACGATAAACCTTGTCTTTTCTCGTATGATTGTCTATTTTTGTAATATTCAAATAAGTTATTTTAACTTTGCGTGACTTCTATGGCCATTGGCGTGGCATGAAATGTGTTACGCGATTTTTACTTTGATTAGAATAAATGATTCAGGAACGGGAAATAATGCCATCCTCGCATTGCGTGAGGTGTTGATTTGTGAACGCATTACATATGTGCCACTACTTTGTAACTTCAGATATCCGGTAATATTGTTTAACGAATCGTTGGATAAATGATTTCTGGGAACCGAGGTAGTTCAACCTTTTAGATAAGAATCCGTGACAGTATAGAAAATTGCCATTTTATGTCTCTTACCCGGCGATTAAGTGAGCACTATCGAGAGAGGGAGAGATAGAATCATAGTTCGCGTGACAGTCGAAACTCTGAATCCCTGGCTTTGACATATTGACGTATTTATTATTGTGTAACACAAAAGCTGTTGTATTTTTCATCGTGCTGACACGGAAGTTTCGTTAAGTGACTAGCAAGATGTTTCTAGTAAAGTATTTACTAAAACCAAATTTTCATCTTCTACAAAACAAAAAATCCAGTAACAAAGCATGTTTGTTTTTAATTATGTTTTCATCAAGCCTTTATCGACACGTTTGTGACATTTGGCTGATTAAAATGAGTCCAAACACGATATAATTGGTATGATATTTACTTGTTTGATTCACGATATAATAGAACCTCGATTATCCGAAGTAATTAGTGGATCGCCAACTCGGATAATAGAACCGTTGGCTAGTTACAGTGCTAGATTAAATCTTTACTAGTTTGCACTATAAATTGTGTTGGTTATGGATCGTTTTAATGAAACACATGTTTAGATAACAATTCAGATGTCAGTTCGGATAATCAAGGTTCTATGTACTGCTTTGATGGGCAAGTTTGTCCGTCACAAACAAGAAGGATCCGTCTTGCTTCCCCCACCCTTCCGTGCCTTCTTGGTTGGCTACGGAGGGACGTACGAAAGAGAGATTGGTGGGAGAAGCAGACAACTCAGGGGCCCCTACCGTGCCCATCACCTTTCTACTGTATCATGGATTAAACAAATAAATGTTATCCAAATTGTATCGAGTTTGGGCTCATTTTAATCAGCAAAATGTAATATATATGTCGATGAAAGTTTCTTACGATTAGATTTACCATATTTCACACATCGTTAACGGATAGAAAAACTACAATTGATTCGAACAATTGTTTATTTCACTGACGAATAAAATTGTGCGACTACAATGATAGTCTGTATAATTATCATATGATTTTTAACTCTGTTTTACTACAAAATGTTACATTGTGTAAGTAGATTCTGCAACTGATGTGACTGATTGATTGTGTTTCAGGCGGCATAGGTACAGCAACTGTCGGCGCGGTGTTCTATGGGAACAGCCTGCTGGGCTCGATTTTATTTTTCTGGCTATCTTGGCGATGGTCGTCCTTCCAATGCGAATACAGGGCTATGGAACAATACATAGATAGGTCAATATCGTGCAGATGTAAAGCGTGACATGGTTCATTACTGATCATGTTGTTCATCTATTTATCAGCAGACACGCGATTTTAGATAGCTATTAATCGACGTTACGATCCGAAGGGAGGATAGTTGATACATTTTCTAGTAGCATGACTGCGCATTTATTTACATATATTGTTTGGCCAAAAAATTTCTTTTTGCACCATGCTCAAGCGAGAGCGCGGTTTTATGACGTTGATAATCATGTAGGACCAGGATGCAATTTATCTTATTTTTCAATCATTATCTGTACAGGGCCGCGCGGTAGATTTTCTCAGTATGATGCAAATCTTCGAAGTGCCTTCCTTTAAATGTTTCTTTCTTTAAAATAAACTTCCGTAAATCATACCGTAAATTATAAATCGTATACATCAATATCGGAATAACATAGACCGATATAGAAAAGCGTTGCGTAAAGATTTATAATTATTGAATGGTTCAAGTTGTATTTTGATTTCGCTGCTTATGCCGCCCCCTTATGGTGCCGCCTGATGCGGCCGCCTCTCTGTATCATAGCACGGCACGGCCCTGTATCTGTATTAAGAATTTAAAAGAAAATTACGTTTTGTAGATCTGTGTTAGTCGTGTATACTGATCGTCCATCAGGAGATGACAGCGAGAAAGTAGGGACCACGTGATATCCCTACTCCGCGCTACACATCTTCCGTTATTGGTCGAATCGCTCGACGACTGGTGACGCTGAGCTTCTATTTCGATCGTTCCCGCCAGAACCTAACCGTAAGAGTGGGGTCTCTCAGATCCCCCTGCGACCCACATTGCCGAAATCACTGCCATCTCCAGATGGACGATCAATACATTTTGAAAATTTGATCGAATGAACAATATCTTTTTAAGATGATATTGCACTTTAGCGAATGGTTTTCATTACAAACCCTTGATTACAAATAATCACCGTTTCTTTCTTTTGTGCAGCAACTCCACAGAGAAACCAAGTCTTCGATGGAAATTCTTCTTCATAAGCTCTATTGTCTTGTTGCTGGCACTCGTTGAGCATATTTTGAGCATGCTAAGCAACATCGAGAACACCGAATGGTGCGAAAACCGTAACTCCACGTTTCGCGACTTTCTAGAAATTTATTGTGTAAAGTCGAATTTCTTCATTTTCAGTATATGTAAGATTTTATTTATAGGAAATTATTGTATTACTGTAAAACCTTCGTTATGCGAGCATTTAGCACGTGTGTCGGATAGACGAGTGAATGAATTTTTGGAACAGTAGTATTCAAGAGAAATTAATCGATTCTAGTTTCTTGCAATTGACATTTTTATTAAAATTATATGAAAATTGTTTTGTGAACATTTTTGTCCCTTGCTTAGTTCATGTAATTGAGGTTCTACTGTACGTGTAAACGTTATATTGCAGTGATTTTCGATTTCAGTGGACTATAATTTCGGCTTCGGCTTATATATCTTTCTTATCAGTAAAGTGGCAACCTTCACGTGGAACTTTACGGATCTCTTTCTTATGCTGGTACATATTTAATATTTTAGTATTATTATTACATTTGTCCTTTATGTAAGCTGATTAAAGGCGGATTTTTGGTATTAGTTTATGATTAAGGGTCCATCATTTTATCATCCTTTTATTAATATTTTTCAATGGAACTTTAAGATATGTACTATGAAAAGTGGTTTAAACAAATTTTCTCTCTGTTAAATATAAAAATTAGTGAACACCTATAAAACTATCTTTGTTGTACGTGGTTTCCAGATGTCCACTGGTCTAGCTGAGAGATACAGGTCTTTGAATAAGAAATTGGCTATCACTTCGAAAAATAGTCGTTCACCTAATGGTTGGTCCAAATTTCGCGAAGATTACGCCATTTTGAGTTCCATCGTGAAAAGAGTGGACAATTACATTTCGCCAATTATTTTTCTATCCTTCGCAAATAATCTCTATTTCATTTGCCTTCAATTATTGAATGGACTTTCGTAAGTATACTTATCAGAAGCTGTTGACATTGTTTAATTGGAGGGTGGTAATGTAAAATGGCATCTGCTCTTGCTTTAAGGATTTCGGAAGGCAGCAGCATTTTAAACGCAATATACTTTTTCGGCTCGTTCGTGTTCCTTATCGGCCGTACGGCTGCGGTTACTTTATTGAGTGCGAGGATATACGACGAGAGCAAACAGGCGTTACCATATTTGTACAATTGTTCTACGTCCAGCTATGGTATTGAGGTAATTTTTTATCAATTATTTCAACGACATCGCATTATATTTTCAAATTATATAATTTTATTGTTAAATAGTTTATAATAGTTTCTGTTTGAAACCCTCATTACAAGTCTGATTCGATATTACAATAATATAATATATAGCAAGGGTTATACGTTTCTTCTGTCTGTGACCTTGAGCCACCTTGAGCAATTATAGACACCGAATTCCTAATGAAAGGAACTATCATCGTGGATGTATTGAAATAGAATAGATCCATTTATATTTTTACGTACATATAAATTTCTTTGATAATAATGCATTCAACTGTTTTTTCATGTCATTGAATTCCTAATGAAAGGAACCATCATCGTGGATGTGTTGAAATAGAATAGACTCATTTATATTTTTACGTGCATTTAAAGTTCTTTGATAATAATCATATTGAAATGTTTTTTAATATTTTTGAATGTCATTGAATTCCTAATGAAAGGAATTGTCATCGTGGATGTATTGAAATAGAATAGATCCATTTATATTTTTACATACATCTAAATTTCTTTAATAATAATCACATTCAACTGTTTTTTAATGTTTTTAAATGTCATTGAATTCCTAATGAAAGGAACCATCATCGTGGATGTATTGAAATAGAATAGATCCATTTATATTTTTACGTACATTTAAATTTCTTTAATAATAATCACATTCAACTGTTATTTAATGTTTTTTAATGTCATTGAATTCGTAATGAAAGGAACCATCATCGTGGATGTGTTGAAATAGAATAGATTCATTTATATTTTTACGTACATTTAAATTTCTTTAATAATTATCACTTTCAACTGTTTTTTAATGTTTTTTAATGTCATTGAATTCCTAATGAAAGGAATTGTCATCGTGGATGTATTGAAATAGAATAGATCCATTTATATTTTTACGTACATTTAAATTTCTTTAATAATAATCACATTCAACTGTTTTTAAATGTATTTTAATGTCATTGAATTCCTAATGAAAGGAACTGTCATCGTGGATGTATTGAAATAAAATAGACCCATTTATATTTTTACTTACATTTAAATTTCTTTGATAATAATGCATCTAATTTTTTTTTTAATAGACACAGAGGCTGCAGTACCAATTGGCCACAGATGACGTGGCACTGACGGGATTGCGATTTTTCTCCATTACAAGAAATTTCATGCTTGCGGTATCACCACATTATTTTATATTCAGTATTTTTTAATCATATAACCTGATTGTCAAATTTTAATTTCAATTTATACTACTTTTATGAAGTAGTAATATATGCATGTATACTGCTTTTTATTTAAAAAAAAATTGCTTTTGGATTCGTATTCAATACATCAAGTCCATAAAAATCTGGTTATTGAAACGTAAAAAGAAAATTAAAAATTTTTGAACATGTGAACGTGTGATACACTTTGTTTAACGAACGTTTATTTACAGATGGCAGGCGCGGTCATAACATACGAAGTCGTGCTCTTGCAGTTCAACGGTAATAGTAAATAAATCGTACGGTGCGTACTCGTGACTATGAAAATATAATACACAGTTAAATAATTTTCTTGGATTTTATTGAAACATTCTTTAGGATCACAATTCATGGCATGAATGGACGTGATTATCTTTTGGTGATATCACCAACGCGCCACGAGTGCCAAACCAAAGCATTACTGCGAATCAGATTAAATCGATCAGCATCGTTTTCGAATTATTGGCTTTCGACACTTAGGATGAGCTTCGCCGTTTGGCATACCACAGTGTTTTACGAACTAACTATACTCGTCCCGCACTCGATACGAACAAGGATCTACACTTAATGCGTGACACACTTAGAATTATACATTGCCAAACGTTTCGGTATTAATATACATTAATGTACACTACTTTTCTCACCTGAACCCTCGTTATCTTGTTTCTCTGATATGTGAGCATTTTGTAAATTGTATTTCTATTTTTTGTGCACGGTGTCTTTAATCTCCATCCGTCCCTCGTTTCCAGAGTTTAATATCAAATATAAGGGAAACGTAAATGATTAACGTTGTAAATTTATTCTTTAATCCTTGTGTTAATGTCCAACATTTTCTACGATGTTTAAGAAAATTTTAGTCGTTAGACTTCAAGGTTTTAATGTATTTGTTGGTGTCTCCAACATGAATCAAATGATAATTATTCAGGGAAATAGAGATCTATGATAATTTTGCTATTTATTACATATTCAATTTGTATATATATATTGTATACATATTCAAAACTAATAAAACAATGTGGAACAATTTGAAAGTTCATATTGCATTTTTATCTTGAATAGCTCTTCAAATATTCAACATCAATATAAAAAAACACGAATTACGTGAACAGATACTCGATGTACATTTTTATCTACTTTATTACATCCTTTATTATATGTATAGTATAAAACATGTTAAGTTTTGTAAAGTTGACAATGTTTTCCCCTTTCACATATTGTGGTGGCAACTCCGTTGAGTTTAACAAAGTATTAGTTGTTCCTCAGATGTAAAGTTACATTCAGTTATGTTATATTGTATTCAAGTGTAATTTCTAATTATATTCTTAGGAATATAAAATAATGTAGGAAATGCTTTCACTTGCGTGAATCAAAGCCACCTTGTCCATCAAATATGAACAAAACACAATAAATGTGAAATATAAAAAGTGGTAGAGAATTTCTTTCACTATTGCTACATCGATTGCAAAGTATATTTCCAAAAATTGTACAATTCATCGAGGTGTTAATTGCTGATCTGCAAAATCATCCAGCAATGAGAACTGCAATAAACAAACAAATCGGCAATTATAACGATAAGAATGTATGTCTTTTATCCAGTTAATAATTTTATGTACATAGAGGGAATACATACCTATGAATCGTAAAATGAAAACACGTTTGTGGCCTTGGGGATCTTGTCCATTTAAATCCCCAAGTTGGAAAGCTTATATGTATCAGCCTACAGACTGAAATAAAAATTGATTTAACACACTTTGTAGTTGTTTCATGAATTTTTCAGTCTCAATCTCATTTATTAATCGAAATATTTCGAAATAGTTAATCAAATATTAAGGTGACGTATCGATAGAATCAAACATCAAGATCTTAGGCTAAATGTGGAAGGGATTATTGCTTAACACATTCAAGACCGGTGACGCAACTGTTGCGTCATTAACTATGATTCCAACATAATTAGTTCTTGGATTATAGCCGGAAATATCATGTTATAGATGAAGTAAACTAAGTGTCAATATTCTTATTTTATTTTGACACGAGTTTAACAACTAGTATATTTATACTAGTTTATTATAATACTGTAAAAAGGTATCATCGAGAGACAGTATAACAATTTTCTGATCTTGAACGTGTTAATAATAATGTAAAGCCCGATGATAATCCAAGATGTAAAGTCCAATGATCTCTTTGCTAGTATTTTATTTACATTATTTATAAGTACAGTGTAAATAGAATAAAATATATTACATGCATGCTTTTATGTTCTATAAACATAGTTGAGACATTCTCGCAATAAATTATAATGTATAACGTACAATTAGTTTACAAAAATAAAATCTCGGCTTGCAAAATGGTGTAAAGGATTTTTGTATTTACAAACAACGATTCTGTTAAGCGTCTGGAACTTGGAAGCTGTATTCGCAATAATAGAAAATTGCATCGCATACATGTATCAAACGGTTCCATGTGGAAGAGAGATAATTCTAAACAGTTATTTTCAAGTTTAAGCTAAACTATCTTAACAGTTAATGGTACGTATCGAGTGCTAATGGTAGTACAGACATAATCTGATTGTATATGATGCATACTTAAGGGGATCTTCTATTTTAGAAATGCATGTTTGCCTCGGCTTTGTTAACCCTTTGCACTCCTTTGTCGAGTGTGACTCGACATCAGAGAAAGAAAAATATAAATGAAACGGGTTTTTATATGTATTTGGTTCTTCCTTCATTTATTTAATTTCTTATTTTGTTAGTTAAAAACGAATATAAGTTCCACAAATATAAATTACGACAAAGTTTGACAGTTATATTTAATGTAATTAGTAAACAAAATTGTTTAAAATAAGTAGCAGTCAAGGAACTGTCCTTTGAAGTAAATTTAAAATAAATCACTTAAAATAGTAGGGAGTTGTTGGCAATAAAATTTAAAAATAATTCGCAGTGCAAAGAGTTCAATCAGAGCGCGTCCACGGCTCGGCAGATACCGCTGAGTGCGAGCGTAGCGATGGTGTGCGGCGGCGAAGAAGCAGTGAACAAGAGATGGAGCGAAAATTGATTTGATTAGAACTGGTTTATTCAGCAGTAAATGTACTTGTACAAGACAATAGAGACTCATAAACGCGAGAAGGATAGATTTTTTGTCTAGAAAAACAGTACGCGTGGCGTTTATGAGTCTCCTTTTAGAAAGTTTCTTAATAAAGGACCTCTCGGGTCCTGTTTTATGTCCGACCACTCCGTCGAAAAATCTTGCGTAGTAAATACATATCAGTGTCGTTCGAACCACGGTAGAGAACAATCTAAAGACTTGCCAACTTTTATTTGTGCTCCAACGCAAGTAATATTGAAATTGTTATTAGTGCATAGCTATATGTTGGCAAAAGTGAACAATGATCGCGAGTGTGGAAAAATTTCATGGTGTGAAATAAACGTACGATTTTTATTTATCGATAAGAAAGTGAAAGTGACAGTACAATTCCAGTTCGTTGACCTGACACCTGTGCAGTTCGTCTCCGAATGGCCCAGTGACGCACATTTTGAAGCAGCAACTACATTTACGGCTGAATAGGTGAGTTCTAATTAAATCAATTTCTGCTCCTTCTCTTGTTCACTGCTTCACCGCGGCGTGACACTATCGCTACGCTCAGTGGAACCTGCCACCGAGGCCGCGTTATCGGTGGTCCGTGTTTTTCGTCAATAACTCTTTAACACTAAACGTACCACGACCGGATAAATAAACGGTTTCATATTATTTATTTTTCAATTATTCAAGTTATAAAGATGTTTCCATTAGAAATTATTACATAAATTTATTTATTCAAGCACATATTTTTATCAAAATTGTGAGATATCTAAATCAGTTCAGTCTTACAATTTTTATAAAACAATGTATATCAGTCACCTTTTGGACTCTCTACTGTTGGTGTTAACAAAGCCGAGGCGGACATTTTTGTAAATGAAAATGTCGTTTCAAATAACCTCGGGAAGCACGGTACGGGAAATATTAAATACTTGATAGTGGGGGACCGGTAAGTACATTGGTATTTGTCCGGGCTTGGTGCAGAGCTGGAGAAAATAGTATTTGAAATAGTAAATAATGAATAACCCTATTTATTTTAAAGTACGTGTACAACTTTGAAAATAAAATATTTAATTTGATGCAGTAATTTAACAAAAACCAATTTATTTGAGGCAGCAATTTTTGAAAATAGTATTTTATTTGAAGAACATTGAGAATATTTGTATTTTGTCTCTCTTTATTTTCAATTTCAATTTTAAATATTATTGCTGAAAATAATGGTTCGAATTCAATATATTTATGAGTGTAGATCGTTTCAGAGTATTACAACGATGCAAAAAGTAAAATATTTTATCTCGTGTTTTAGATTGTTCAAATAGAAATAGTTTATTTTGTGGATCAAATTGTTGAAATAGAAATCTTTTATTTTGAGGTTCAGATTGTTAAAATACGTAGAAATATTTTATTTTCGAAATTGTATATCTTATTTAAAATACTATTTTCTTTAAGCAAAATAAAATATAAAATGTTAAATAGTATTTGAAATATTTGTTTCGCCAAATAATGCCCACCTCTGGCCTGGCGGAGCTCATAAAACGTTGTATATACAGCAGCTTTATACATATAATATTGTAACATTCCACACGTATGCATACTTCAAGAAGCAAAGAAAAAACTCAGGCGGAATGGAGAGGGTGGTAGGGGAGAAATTGGAAAATCTTCTACGCTTTGTAAAAGCGTCTTGGAAGGTGCTTCAAAACGCGTTTACTTCACCTCACAAATGTTCGTTATGTTCGTCGAGTCGATTTGCTGAGCGTAATTGAACTGGACGAGAACTAATTCGTAGGTGACTATAGTCCCTGCAACCTGCAACGTATTATCAATGTAATTCCCATTCCATGGAAAGAGGAGAAGGAAAGTGGCATGAAATTGTATAGTTTGGAAGCAGAGAGCAAATTGCGTCTATTCCAGTTGTTGAAATCACTTTTGACCTACATCAGAATTTTTAGTGTTGTTTAATCAATTTAAGGGTTTGTTCATAAAAGATCAAAAGTTCTAAACGTTTTCAGAATTCCCGAATTTATGGTTAGCTTTTTTAAGAAAGACGAATATTTAACAATGAAAATTGATAATGCTAAAAATGTTATATCCAATAATGTTGATAATACACATAGAATAAAAATTGACTCACATCCGAATTTTTAGAATTCATTAATTTGAGGCTAGCTTTCTTAATAAAAAAAAGGATATCGAAAGAAAATTGATTCTCATCAGAATTTTTAGAATTTGTTAAATTAGCTTTCTCATAAAAAGAGATTATTCAGTAACGATGAATAAAAAATGATAAAAAATATTCGTCAGTTGACAAAAATAGCCTAATTGTCGTGCGATGAAACGTATAGAAAATGACCTAACGTTGTCTGAGATTGATGAATTTAATTTTTTGTTTCGTGGCTAGAAAAACAGGAAAAACGTTATTCTACGTGTAATTAAATATCCTGATCTTCATGATAAAAGTCTACGGATAAATGCATAAAGATACGGGGTTATGGTGATTGGTACGTACCGTTAACACAAGGCCTCTGGTCACTGAGAAAAATTTCATGCCTGTCAAGCAAATACTGTCCGTCGTCACTTGAGTTAAGAATCTCATTACCTAATAAAAATCGAAATAGAAAAATTAATTTATAACATATGTACACCTACAGATCATTTTTATCGCTTAGTGGAAGTATCGGTTAACATTCGAAATACTGAAAATAATTGTAGATCTGTTTTTAGACGTTAACATAATTTCATTAACACTAACCGTACCGCGACCGGTCAAATGACCGCCTTCACATTGTCTATTTTTTAATTATTGAAATGATAAAGATGCTTCCATTAGAAATTATTGAATAAATTTCTTTATTCGAGCACACGTATTATTATAAAAATTGTGAAGCAATCTAAATAAATTCAGTCTTGTAATTTTTATAAAACGGTTAGTGTGAAGGATTTTAGTTTCGTTTACGTAAATATTAACTATTTGTTTTACAACATGCAATATGTTTGAAAAGAAGAGGATCGACCATGCGATACTTTTAAGATGAGACGTTCAGAATATAATTGTCTATTTAGCATTAGAAAAAAGAACAAAATGAGAATCGTACTTCCGTAGAAAAACTGGTTCCGGACACGCTGTACAAAATTGGAGCCGGAAGCAAGGATTCGTCATGAATCGACGCCGCATACAAAGAAACCAATGTTGTCCTGGCCAACAGGAAGCCGAAGGAAAATCCAAAGTAAATTTTCTCAACGATGCTCCGCATCGGACTGTTTTTAAAACGTTTAAAATTAGTTAACCTCGTAATTTTCGATGGGAAAAGGACACTGAAAAATAAGGAAGCATCACAAGTATCAGATAAAAAGCAATTAAACCAGACAAGAACATTGAAATTATTAAGTCCGGCCATAGGTCGTTGACCTGAAATTTATAAAATAAAATTGCAATCGATATTTATACTTAAACCATATTATCTGTGAACCGTCTTGAGATGGACATCATAAATTAAAGATAGCAGTACAAAATAAAAACAAAATAATCCAGGACATAAAGCACGATTGTCGAACTTGTATTTATTTAATTCTTGTATTTAATTCTTATATTTACTAACAACTCAAAAGTTCTTGTATTTACTAACAACTCAAAAGTTCTTGTATTTACTAACAACTTAAAAACTTCTTGTATTTACTAACAGCTTAAAACTTCTTGTATTTACTAACGACTTAAAACTTCTTGTATTTAATTTCAGAATATGAGCATATAATTTCTAAGTATAAGTGATCATAATATTTATTGTTTTAACAATTACATTAATTTGATGGTTGGGACGCGACGAGTGGCTCGCGACAAAGAAGAAATTCGACAGTTCTGATATCGAAAACAGTTTCGTTTTCGAAATATTGGGTTGATCACAAAGTCCTCACAGTTTCCTTTTCACTGATAGTGAATTTGGAAGAAGAAATATTAAAACAAAATGAAGACACCAATATACAATGAAGTACACGAGTCTTACCCCTAAAAACATAAAACTGTGCGAAAAGGTTTTCTGGCCGAAACTGATATTAAAGTTGATTGCAAAATAAGGAAAAATTGTTCGAGACGAGATGTCCCGAACAAAGCGACATCACGGACCGCACAATTTACATTTATTGTGCGCTATGCATACTTGAAAGAGAAGAGAAGTTGTATGCAGATGAAGTAGAGATCGGTGGCAAACGAGAGAAGAACCATAATGGAGATATGAGAGTCCAATTGCCTTGTCAAGCTTGCCAAGTGGTTGTAGTCACTTCTTGCTTCGGCCCACCACCATTCTGGCATCGCCTTAACAATGAAATGATACTAACGACCAAGATTCGTCATTAGAAACGATAATACGATTGCCCCTCCGCTGTTGACATCGCATTCGCTGCACAGTGAATGATGCGACACCGATTTTTCCGCTACGGTGAACCGGATTAATATTCGGACGATCTAAAAAATACGATAACTTTTATAATATTGTATTATACGATTTGAACTTTTTTGGGAAGCTGGAGCAATTAGTCGACTACTGGATGTGAAAAGAAATTTTTGCAAAAATTGCAATTGATGGGAATTGTAAAAAAAATACTAAAAATATCATTTTACAACTGTTTTATGTGGGCCTATATTAAAACTTAAAAAAATACGTTTTGTAGATCTGTGTCAATCAAGCATATTCAGAAAATTTCGTCAAAATCTGTCGACGTTGCAATGAGCTGCAAACGTTTAAAGATGGCAAAAATTGCAGATTTTCACGATTTTCGGCATCTAACTGCAATAAATCTAAGGATTCTTACATCTTTCAATGCCTGTCGTTTTTTCGCGCATCAACCGATTTCGATGGAACTTTCACAGTGCACATAATTGGTCCACATAAAAAAGTTGTGAAATGCAACTTTTAATATTTTTTCTACAATTCCGATCAATTGCAATTTTTGAAAAAATTTCTTTTTACATCCTGTAGTAAACTAATTGCTCCAGCTTCTCAAAGAAGTTCAAATCGTATAGTACGATATTAAAGAAGTTATTGTCCTTTTTAGAGCGTCCGAATATTAATCCGGTTCACTGTAAATAATGTAATCACTAGATAGCGGATTTTATACATTTTTTACGAAAATGAGTAGGTGTAATTTAAAATAGTAAAGAGTTTATAGGAATTTAACAGTGCTGTTATGTTATTTTTAACCTATTAAACGTATTAAGAAAGGAAATCTATTTCATTCCAGTTTGTCGCAATTGGGGTAGAAAATGTTTATTTTTCATAAAGATCCGCTGTCTAGTCATCACTGATATTTTCATGGTTTTGTGTTTCACCTATTTGTTTTTGTCACGAATACATAAAGATCCACAGTATAGTTATATCTTGTCTAAAAATGATAATTGGATTGTAGAATAAACATCAGGATTTTTAGAACCAATTTTGAATTTCATACTGTACACAATTCTGCACTGTAGAATAATTATGATCGTCTGACAACCCAATAGTTGATATATTTTTAATTTTCAATGTGCAGTTGGACGTTGTCAAATTAAATGTATATTTGCGACACCGATTTTTCTGCTGAATAATGTATCACTGATATTTTCATTGTTTTGTTATTCACCTATTTATTTTTGTCACGAATACATAAAGATCCACAGTCTAGTTATATCTTGTCTCAAAATGATTATTGGATTGTAGAATAAACATCAGGATTTCTAGAACCAATTTCATACTGTACACTACTGTAGAATAATTATGATCGTCTTACAACAACCCAATAGTTGATATATTTTTAATTTTCAATGTGCAGTTGGACGTTGTCAAATTAAATGTATACAGATACATTTGTTAACCACCGGTGTCAGCATTTGGATTCAATTACTTTTATGGGTTCTGTAATTATGCTTCTTATCGATGCATAATTGTTATATTGGGTTGGCAACAAGGTTGGAAAGTTGGCAAACCCAATTGTTTTATTCAAGCGATGAACTTTAATCATTAAAATATTTTCTTTTATCGAACGAAATGGAAACTATCTTATTCATTAAAGTTCATTGCTTGAATAAAAAAATTAGGCTCTATTTCACCTTAAAATACCGAAATTACTTCCTTGCCAACCCAATAAATATAAACTACAGTAAGGTTTTAATAAGGACGTAAAATATGAAGCATTTAGAATTTGAATATTCAATTAAACGACGTACCTTGCCTTTTATCGAGTACAAACGATTGTTCAGTTGACGAAACTGTTCCACCAAAGCAATGCTAATTAAGATGAGGAACAGGTCGACAAAGTTCCAAGAGAATGTACTCAGAATGTTGAGGAGGTCCACTATTATTCCCTTCCACAAGCTGTACGAAATTTTAGAGAATACCTAAACAAAGACACTTAATAAAATACCCTCCTATTAATATTTAGAAAGATATGTCAATTTAAAACGACTAAAATTTCAGACGGTTTTTCACCTGTGGAAACTGAGACTCGAAATAAACACCGACCACATCCGATGAGCCCTGAAAAGTTGCGCATTCTTGGGCTCTGAAAGAGCCATGAAGAATAGAGAAGCCATGCTCCACTGCGAACACGTGCAACAATTTATTAAACGTAAGTGAATCAAAATGAAACACAAAATTATGTGAGACTACTTATATCTTATTAATACTTATTAGTAGACTACGGTTTTTAAGCTATTATGGCAAAGTCGGAGTAGTTAAAAGATTAAAACAATTTAAAGAGAGAAATTAATTCCTGCACAAAAATTCTTTACATAAAAATCTCCAGTAATTAGTATTCTGAATTGTTATTCTGTCATTTGTAGGACAATTGATCAGAAACTTTGTCACTTCGTCATTGAAGCGCACTAGGGATACATTGCGAAAATGAGGGATGGATGAAGGTTGAAATAAAAATTTATTGTTTCAATATAAAATAGTCAAATCGTGTAAGTGGTTTTGATGCTAAAGATAGAAACTAGGGTTTGGAATCTCGAAATTTATACTTTTGAAAACTACTCGAATATTGCTGCTTGTATTTAATGCTGTTAATTTGACATACGAGAATGATGAAGGCTGAAATGAAAATTTATTGTTTCAATGTAAAATAGTCAACTCGTGCAAGTGGTTCTGATGCTAAAGATAGAAACTAGGGTTTTGAATCTCGAAATTTATACTTTTGCGAACTACTCGAATATTGCTGCTTGTATTTAATGCTGTTAATTTGACACACGAGGGACACATTTCAAAAATGAGGGATGAATGAAGGTTGAAATGAAAATTTATTGTTTCAATGTAGAATAGTCAACTCGTGCAAGTGGTTCTGATGCTAAAGATAGAAACTAGGGTTTTGTATCTCGAAATTTATAATTACGCGCAATAAACAAATAATGCTGCTTGTATTTAATGCTGTTAATTTGACACACGAGGGACACATTGCGAAAATGAGGGATGAATGAAGGTTGAAATGAAAATTTATTGTTTCAATGTAAAATAGTCAACTCGTGCAAGTGGTTCTGATGCTAAAGATAGACACTAGGGTTTTGAATCTCGAAATTTATACTTTTGCGAACTACTCGAATATTGCTGCTTGTATTTAATGCTGTTAATTTGACATACGAGGGATACATTGCGAAAATGAGGGATGGATGAAGGTTGAAATGAAAATGTATTGTTTATTGTAAAATCGTCAACTCGAGCAAGTGGTTCC
>CM052190.1:9988056-10010741 GCA_028455805.1 Lasioglossum figueresi | reverse complement strand
TGTTTGATTGAATTCGAACTCTCTATAAGTACTTCGGAAAACAGAAATAGTACTCCTAAGTATACTCGAACCTATGTCAGACAGTTTCGAACCTTTTGATAATACTTGCAAGTATATTCGAATCTTGGTCGAACAGATTCGACATATTTATGAATATTATGCAGTTCTGATTTCCAAGATTCGAGTACTACTTGTGAAATATTCGATTCCTTTCAACATCGAAGTACTTATAAGTATCTTTTCGAAACATGTGAGCAATTGAATAACATTGTAATTCAGTCATATTGTAATTTATAATTGCTATTGGAGTAAAATTAGAAAGTATTTTGTAATTGTATTACATTAATTACTAATTACGAGGACAGGAATAGAAAATAGGTCGCATAGACAGCAAACAAGTACATATATGAAAGAAAAACATAAAAATATATCGAACTTCTTTAAAGTTCTGAGCCGTAATATGGAGAGCTGTGCTTTAATTATATTGTATTTCAATTACACATCTGATTGAAATAGTTAATAATTGAATTAATCGAACGGTTTGAATTATGTCGTTCAGTGTACGACGCAGTTGAATTACTATGTAATTGAAATACAATGTAATTCAATGCGTAATTCAGTTACAATGTATTTGAATCAAATGATTGATTGGATCAAATACCTCGCAAACAAGTTCGAACTTTGATTGATCGAATTTGAAATCTCTATAAGCACATCGAAAAACAGAAATAGTACTCCTAAGTATACTCGAACCTATGCCAGACAGTTTCGAACCTTTTACAAGTACTTTGGTAAACGGAAATAATACTTGCAAGTATATTCGAATCTTGGTCGAACAGATTCGAAACATTTATGAATACTATGCAGTTCTGATTTCCAAGATTCGAGTACTACTTGTGAAATATTCGATTCCTTTCAACATCAAAATACTTATAAGTATCTTTTCGAAACTTGTAAGTACTCATTCCGAGGTTCGATATCAGTTTGTATAAAATGAATACTTTTCAAATATAATCATTGAAACATTATTGCTTTTAAGTAGTAATCGAAACCCATGAAATGAAACTTGGTTATTGAAATTGACTCGAATTCGTGAGTGCATATTGTACTTGATCCCATCCGTACTTGCAAGTGTATTCGAATCTTGGTCGAACAGATTTGAAACTTTTATGAATACCTACTATGCAGTTCTGATTTCCAAGAATGATTTCGAGTACTACTTGTGAAATATTCGATTCCTTTCAACATCTAAGAAACTTATAAGTATCTCTTCGAAACTTGTGAGTACTCATTCCGAGGTTCGATATCAGTTTGTATAAAATGAATATTTTTGAAATATAAATCGTTGAAACATTATCGCTTTTAAGTAGCAATCGAAACCCATGAAATAAAACTTGGTTGTTGAAATTGACTCGAATTCGTGAGTACATATTGAACTTGATCCCATCCCTACTTATGGTAGTGGAATGGGATAGTGGAAAGGGGAAAGAAAGAGGGGGAATGATATCCGTTTGGATATCATCCGGCAGCACAGGCGGGGAAGAAGTAGCCCGGGCCTGATCTAGATAAAAATCTTAAATAATGGAAAAAATGTACAACGAAGGATGGACAATGATGTGATTGATAACGAGGTTGATTTGATTATTGCAAGTAAAATGCAAGGGTATACGAGGTGTGATCAGAAAGTAAGGTGACCTTTTATTTTTATCAAAAAATATTTATTTATTCATCAATATTTATGTTGTCCCCTTCAAAGTAATCCCCCTCAGATATAATACACTTGTGCCAGCGCTTTTTCCAATCCTCGAAGCACTTCTGATAAGCACTTTTTGGTATAGCTTTCAGCTCTTCCAGCGATGCAGTCTTTATATCCTCGATCGTTGCAAATCTGCGTCCTTTCATGGGTCTCATCAGTTTTGGGAACAGGAAAAAGTCGCAGGGGGCCAAATCCGATGAATATGACCCTTTTGAGCAAATCAGGATCATCATTGACGTCATTCAACAGCTCCTGAACGATGCTCATGCGACGTTTCTTCTGGTCAAAATTAAGCAGTTTCGGAACAAATTTCGCTGACACGCGTCTCATGCCCAAAACATCCGTTAAAATTGCTTGGCACGAACCAAACGAGATGCCGACATCATCGGCAACTTCTCTAATGGTAATTCGACGATTCCCCAACACTATTTTCTTCACTTCAACGTTTTCATCAGTTGCTGACGTGCTGGGGCGTCCAAGGCGAGCATCTTCGTTAACATCTTCTCGGCCTTCTTGGAAGATCTTGTACCACTTATAAACATTTCTTTTACTCAGAGTACACTCACCGTATGCCACTGTCAACATTTCAAGTGTTTTGGAGAACTTAATTCAATTTTTTACACAAAATTTGATGCAAATTCTTTGATCCATTTTTTTTCGACAGCAGAAAATCGCCGAACACGCAAAACACTTCTAACCTTTATGCTTCTCACAAACAAACAAAAAATGCTATATAGCTGAAACTGTGAACATATGTTCGGGACGAGTGTACCAGCATAAGAAAAAAAAAGAAAACGAAAATCGACTGTAGGTATCCCGCGAAATTCAAAAAGTCACCTTACTTTTTTATCACACCTCGTATATGTACAGAGATTTGAGGAATTTGGAGCACTTGAGAATATGGATATTTCAGAATGAGGGGCATTTGGTTTTTTGGAAATTTGAAAATTTGTAAAGGGGAGCTTAGAAATTTGGGGAATTAGAGAAACTCAAACTTTTTTAAGAGTTCATAGAACGACTTAAGTTCTCTGAAATTTGGAGAATTTGAGAATGTGGATATATGTATAGAGATTTGGGGAATTTAGAGCACCTGAGAATTTGGATGTTTCAGAATTAGGGGCATTTAGATATTTGGAAATTTTATGAATTTGAGAATTTGTAAAGGGTAGCTTAGAAATTTGGGGAATTTGAGAAACTTTAACTTTCTTAAAAGTTCATAGAACGACTTAAGTTCTCTGAAATTTTGAGAATTTGAGAATGTAGATATATGTATAGAGATTTGGGGAATTTGGAGCACTTGAGAATTTGGATATTTCAGAATTAGGGGCATTTAGATATTTAAAAATTTGAGAATTTGTAAAGGGGAGCTTAGAAATTTGGGGAATTTGGAGCACTTGAGAATTTGGATATTTCAGAATTAGGGGCATTTAGATATTTAAAAATTTGAGAATTTGTAAAGGGGAGCTTAAAAATTTGGGGAATTTGAGAAACTTAAACTTTCTAAAGAGTCTATCGAACGACTTGAGTTCTCTGAAATTTTGTGAATTCATATGTTTGGAAATTTTGAGAATTTGGATATTTTAGAATTACGGGCGTTCAGATATTTGAAAATTTGTAAAGGAGAGCTTAAAACTTTGGAGAAATTTGTAAATTTGAGTATTTGGAAATTTGAGGAATTTAGATATTTCAAAATTTGGAAATTTAGGGAATTCAGCTATTTGGAAATTGTGCAATATGAGAATTTGGGGATTTAAGCATTTCAAAATTGGGGAATGTAGACAAACAAAAAATGCTGTATAGCTAAAACTGTGAACATATGTTCGGGACGAGTGTACCAGCATAAGAAAACAAAGGAAACGAAAAGCGACTGTAGGTATCCCGCGAAATTCAAAGGTCACCTTACTTTTTGATCACACCTCGTCTATACATATATACAAGGTGTCTCATAATTCATGGAACAGGTTAGGTCAGGTTGATTCTATGGCTGGAAATAAAACGAAAATGAAGAATAACGAAATTACGTGGGCGGTTTCGTTTTCAAGAAAATTAAATTTAGTTTTAAAAATCCCCGATTGAGTGCGGAATTAAAATCAAGCAATGACAAGTATAGACGTCGAACGCAGAGAAAATGGTCCTATTATAAATTTTACGAAAAACGAGGAAGGATTACATTTTTATTTGATAAAAAATTAACAATTCATTCTTGAAAAGGTTATTGTTATTGCACCACAATAGAGTTCTGGACTGACGTGTATACACGTCGAACGCAGTTAGCTGGTTAATAAATAACCGATGTCACGTATTTCACTGCAAGATGCTGTTGCGACCGTGTTTGTACATAGTGCAATGTCAGGACTCGTTTACTATCAGAATACGATTATTCCCGACTCGTATCGAATTGGAACGTTATGCCCAAGTTGATAGTGACGTCAATTCTTTTTAAGGACGCGTGTACTCGACTGATATTTAAATTTAATTTTCTTGAAAACAAAGCCTCCCACGCAATTTCGTTATTCTTGATTTTCGTCATATTTCCAACCATGCAGTCGACCTGATCTAATTTGTACCATGAATTATGAGTCACCCTGTATATTTGTTAACCCTTTATTATCATAAATTAATGTAAAATAAATGAAATTTAAGTAAAAATTATTAGAAAACCCTTTTCACTCCGTTACTTTTCGTAAATGAAACAAGTTTTTCTATGTATTTGGTTCTTCCTTTATTTATTTAATTTCTTATTTTTTAATTAAAGACAAATATAAGTTACACGAATATAAATTACAACAAAGTTTGAGAGCTATATTTAATAGAATTAGTAAACGAAATTGTTTAAAATAAGTACTAGCAGCCAAGGAACTATCCTTTGAAGTAAATTTCAAATAAAATATTGAAAATAGTAGGGAGTTGTTGGCAATGAAATTGAAAAATAATTCGCAGTGCAAAAGGATTAATATTAATCAATTTTTATTTCATTCTGATCGCCAATAGACTTCTGTTAAATGGGAAATGTGCATAATACGTACAGGCATTTCAAATGTAAACAATTTAAACGCCCTTCAAGTCGGCATTGTAAGATTCCATCACAATAGAAACTAGCTATACCTTGCGTTCGATAGTTTGTAGTTTGTACAGTCAGTTCGCGTTGTCTCGGTTTGCCATGAATATGACTGCTACGAGTATTAATAACGTTTGTTCGTCACCGGTTACGTACGAAGCAACAATCAGTGACAGATATGTTTTTTTTAAATGGAATGTTGCATGCCAGTCAATATCGTGTAATATCTGTCTGGCAACACCGAACTCCAGGTCGCTCGAAATTGAAAGAGACGTTGAAAAATCGACTTTTCCATGTGTAGTTGAGGTTGTAATTGTGACGTGTGGAATTCTGCAGGTGCAGTTTTATTTTACTTTCGCCGGAAGCGAACTGAATTGTAGAAACTTCTCGAGAGAACGAAAATACATAATTTTGAGAGGAAGCTAATTTATTTCATCGTAATACCAGTTTCATTATGCTATCGTGCCCCGTTTTTACCGTAGAAATATGGCAAACCCATTATTAGAAAGGAAAGTTAATTTATTCCATCTTTGTATCGGTTTTCATCAGCTTATTATGTCTTGATTTTATTTTAGAAATATGGTAAACTCATTATTGGAAAGGAAAGTCAATTTATTTCATCTTGGCACCAGTTTCATCAGTTTATTATGTCTGGATTTTATTTTAGAAATATAGTAAACTCTCGTTATTAGAATGGAAAGTCAATTTACTTCATCTTGGTACCAGTTTCATCCTTGTATTGGATCTCCGTTTTATTTTTGAAATATGCATAGTAAACTTGTAACTTTGCAAGGAAATCAGTACTTCATTTTAATATCAATTTCATTACATAATTGGATCACGATTGTATTTTCGAAACATAGTCAACTCATTACTATTCATTATTTTGTTGTGCTTCCAGAAATATAATGAACTCATTATTTTGAAGAGAAGTAAAATTTATTTTGATACCAATTGCAGTACTTTATTGTGGCTCGAATTTATTTTAAACAATTCAACATGACAAATCTTAATCAACATTGATAAACTATACTTTTAATAAGCTATGCATTTATATATTTTTTATACATGTATATATAATATGACAAATGTGACATAAGAAATCTGTTTATTTATAAATTGAGTATCGTGCACAGTCTTTTAACACATTACGCTAGGTAGCAAATTTTATATTGAATAACATAAGATTCTTGAAATGTTTTTTCTAAGTAACTAAATATAATTGAGTTATTACCGTATCATTAATGCTAAAAAATATGAAAATGTTCTTACAATCATTTTTCAAAGATCTCAAGTGAGATACTCGATCAGACGAATGACTCTTCTCACGTTATTAGTAATTTAAATAATCATGCAACAAGTAAATTACAAATGATAATTACGAACAGGAAGTCAAAGTTACTTAACTTCACTCGTTACTATTTCAAAAATTAATATTGTCCAGCACGCAATAAACAATCTACCTTCAACATCAGTCATAGTTGTGACGTAATTGCTGGTTTTCTTATCACGGAACGTAATCGCATGGAACGCATTACTAAAATTACAAGCTACACACATGCATAATAACATAATTAGCGGTTTCCATCCAACACGTATACCGTTACAACAAAGTTATACAACTGAACGTATGGTAGATGATAGCACGTGCAATCATGTCAAAAATCTGATAAACATATTTTCGAAACTGATCGTCATTTCAAAAATTCATATTTCAAACATCCAATGTTACAATTCAATAAACGAATATGCCATTGTATCTCAAAGGTAAAATAAATAAATTTTCCAAACTATACATATTTCTCTAAAAAAATTTAAATTTCAGACACTCCAAGTTAATGTTCAGTAAATGCTCATTTTCTGTCCGGAATGTAACGAATAGACTGCGGATTTATATTCGAAATAAAAATTGTCTGCATCAATTGCATGAAATAGAAACTAAATTGAATGTTATTTCATCTCTTAATGATTTTAATAGAGGCGAAATCATATATTGACATTTCCAACTATTTTGAATTTCATCTACTCAATTTTGCTATAAATGCATAAAGATCCGCAGTCTAGTAATAAATAATGCAACTCTATCGTTCTAAAAAATTTAAATTCCGAAAGAAGAGACACTAATTGATAAGCATAAATCTTGATTTACTTCGTCGCGACGAATTTTTCTCCGCCTTCGATCAAAAATTTAGATCGCTACAAGAGAACGTTATGAGGCAGCATATTCGTTGCTTATTTTCACTGTACGATACTTTCCTCTATTTTAAAGTCTGTTTATGCGAGTCTGCATTTGCGTACTTGGTTTGGAATCACACAGACAGAACGTTATTATTCAAAGCGTAAAAATACAATCTGGAACGCTTTGCATAATATTTGTAAAATTCCAAGCGAAAATGAGAAAATTATGGGCTGTTTCTCGGAAGAAAGCACTGTAATGTTGATCGCAGTAATCGATAACGTTATTTTCAGTTTGTTGAAACTATTAACACTAAATCTACTACGACGAGGGGTCAAATGACACATTTTAGATTTTTTATTTGACAATTATTGAAATTGTAAAGGTGTTTTCATGGGAACTGATTGAATACATTTTTTGACTCCAGTATATATTATAGTAAAAATCGCAGAAAATATAAATAAAAATCTTGTTATTTTTATAATACTATACACTGTACACATTAGTCACTTTTAATGATCGGTAGATTAGTGTTAAAGGGAAAAAGAAGCTTCTATTTAGCTCTTATTTGTTGCAATTCATACAAACAAATTTTAATTTTGCATAAAGGATAGCAAATTTGTCCTTCCGCTTTCAGTTCGTCGTTTTATATATAGAAAGGATTTACTTCTTGAATAAATTGAAAAAAAAGCATCGTCGATGTCAACACCAGCTTGATAGTGCTATAGATGATGGCTATACCCGCGTAACAACCCTCGAAGACAGTGATCGATTCGCTCGAATCCTTCTTCGGTATACAGTTACAAGACGGAAATGCTGTGCCTGTACGTAACTGTGATCGGTTGGTAGAAATTTAGTTCATGTTTTCAATTATATATTTTTCCGAACCCTATTTTATACGGAATTTCTGATTTTTAATGAATTTTTAAGGTACTGCAAGGTGTACAAAATTAATTCGCAGCCTTGTTCTCGCGAGTCTATTAATTATTTATAAACAACCAGAATGTATTCTACTCTCGAAGACGATCTCCATCGCTTTCTATGCATCGCCTTCCTCTCGCCAGTAATTAATGAATCTGCAATATGGCGGGTGGAAGATTTGAATTTGAAATAAGGTTACACTTGATTAATTGTGTGGGCCACGAAGTAATTTTGTGCTTGTACTATTTATACACCGCTATGAAATTGATTAGCTATTAAGTACATACAGCACGGAATATTGCAGCATACGCTTTTAAGCCGCAGAAAATTGATCATCGGTCTATAGTTACTTGGTGGAAGAATATGGCGAGATAAAGAGGTCAAAAGCACCCTTCATTGGAAGTGGATTAACGATGGATCATTCGATAACTCGCCGACGAAAAGACATACTCTATCATGATTAACCCTAATGTTTTGTTCGTATCCTCTTTTCCTACGTTTCTTCACACGGTTGGTTATTAAAATAACAACGAAATTATTAAGGCGGTAGACTCGTTGCAAGGGTGCGGGATTCGCGTTCTCATTACTCGATAATACAAACATGAGGTTTTTCGGTAATCAAAAACGCTAGATAAAAGATCGATCTAGGTCGCTATAGCCCTTAAAATTCCTATTTTCTCGTTTACGAGGCGTAATTTGCATTATTCGGCAGCATGTAGCTATGAAAATAGCTAGACTCCTTTTTCCAGGATTGCAAGGATGCGGGATTCGCGTTCTCATTTACCAATAACACAAAAATGAGGTTTTTCGGTAATCAAAAACGCTAGATAAAAGATCGATCTAGGTCGCTATCGCCCTCAAAATTCCTATTTTCTCGTTTACGAGGCGTAATTTGCATTATTCGACAGCATATAACTATTTTCATAGCACATGCGCAGTTGTATGCTTTCGAATTATGCAAATTACGCCTCGTAAACGAAAAAAAGGACTTTTGAGGGCGATAGCGTCCTAGATCGATCTTTTATCGATAGTTTTTGACTACTGAAAAACCCCATTTTTATATTATCGAGAAATGAGAACGCGAATCCCGCACCCTTGCAATCCTGGAAAAAGGAATCTACTCATTTAAATCTGATCATTACACTGCGAATCTCTATGGAAAATAATAATATAGAAGTTGGTCCTCATAATCGATTTCGACGACCTTGAAATATGTTGTCAACGCCATTTTTCTGAACAACTTTTCCCTATACAGGTGACCGCAACACTGTCTTTGTATTTTATATATTCGCCATTTATTCTAATAATAATCGCCATAAATTCCGCCATTTTATATGAATTTTGGTTACTGGGTTAGGTTTTTGGGGAAGGATTGTTAGGCATAGAAGAGACATGTTCGGTCAATTAATACTTTACCTACCGGAAGCCTATTAAAAGGATTTTCAATAATTGCGCTGTACCAAAAGAAAGTGTAGAAATTTTCTTTTACATTTCAATCTTACACGAAACTATTAGATGACGATATTGAGGGTGACTTGTTAGTTCACAATGAAAATTGCTGTTGCTACTGAAGGTTCCATTAAAAAAGTGTTTAGCCATGTATCATAGATTTTTCAAAATTGTGCAATAATCACCGTAACGTGTTAAAGAAGGGCAGAATTCGCTGTAGTGTTCCTACGCAAGTACCTAGGACATTAACATGTTGTTCAGAATGACTATGACAATATATTTCAAGATCATCAAAATCGTCTATGAGGACCAACTTATATATAAAATTACCGAGTGTTCCTCATCAATTATCAGCAGGATTTACATAATTTTGAATTCATCCCCTAATATACAATATGATACATTGAAAACAACATCAACTGACGTTGATAACAACTAGTCCTTTGCTGTTTGATATTTCATCCAACCAGCTTCTTCACAAATGCAAAAAAATTCGCAGTCTAATGATAATTTATAGATGCATTAAAGTATATATAGAAGAGGTTTTCTACATCCCTATTTCCGAGGACGGTTTCGAACAATATGTTCGAAAAACGAAAATCCTCCATCTCGATAGAAAGGATGGTAAAACCGGATTATCCGTTTTTGCTCCATTTTTCTTCACCATATATTAAAACGAAAATAATGGCACACAGTATACGGACAGGTATTACGCGAATTTTTTCCAACCTTTTTGTATCTATAAAATTGTTAATGCTTTCGGCGCAAGGGTTCGATCAAAACCTTTTTGAATCTAGTTGAAAAAAGCTGAAAAATCAGAGTCGCCAGAAAATGCAACTTTGAAATCGACTGAACAGAATTAAATTTATATTTTTACGGTAATAAAATATCTTTCCAGAAGTATTTAATTGAAAAACGTATCGTAAAAAATATATGTAGAAGTATATTTTAATGAAATTTTAATGATGAATTTTTATATTTACATTTTAAGTAACCATGAATTTTTTAGACGTAACCATTAGACTGTGGGTATTTATGCTAAACGAAAATTCTTCACGTCAATTGCAAGTAACAAAAGTTAAACGAAACTGCATTTCCTATTTCAATCATTTTAATAAATCGAGAGCATAAAATATTGACCAATTCTTCTAAGGATTTCACAGTTTTGTATTGAACCAATCAATTTGTATTATAAATATATAATTACAAGCATAATTACGTGCATAATTAAATGCATTCAAGGACAAGTTTGCTTTGTACGAATTAAGATTATTCCACATTAATTAGACCGTCTAATTTCTGACCGTCACCTTCTCGCTAACAGGTCCATTTTCGCGAAGCGCAATACCGGTGAGAACAACGCATTCCAATTGGAGTAAAAACTCTAATTCGTCCACCCCAAATCAGATGGATGGCGAAGGGTATTCACATAAAATGTCATATTTATCGCAACTTTAACGCGAACGTATCACGTCTTCCTCTAATACGATTAACTTTTGCAAGAATTATTGTCTTACCCAATGCCCCAATTTTAGGGGATGGCGTGAAAAAATCTTGCAAGAAGAATTTCAGCAGATATAGCTAAGGCCCACCCTGGTGTACACACTACATACACTTTCAATACGAGTTCAAATAATATAATTTACGATTACAGAGATTGTAACACACACCTTTATAAGAAATTATTCGAAAAATCTATTCTTTTGAGCGTATATTAGGGGAACGAAATAGCCTACTTTCTCTAATGATTACAAGTTAAAAATAATATTGGGTTGGAAAGAAAGTTCGTAACGTTTTCAAATTAAGAATCGAAGATGAAATTAACCCCTTGCCGTATCATTTTCTTTAGATTTACAGTGATTAAAACGTCTTTATCCCGAAAAATGTCGTGGAAGAGAAAAGGAAATTTATATTTTTTATATCGCTACATTTATTTTAATGCTTAAACATTGTTTACGAACGAATTAAATTTGAACTTGGTTAAAAAGAAAGGCGTAACATTCATATTTGTTAGACTGTTCGAAATCTTCGTGACGAGAAATACGGCTAAGGGGTTAAGGTATTTATTTATATGATTATTCAATAGCACGAGAAGTTACCTCGAAAATGGCGAAAAGTAATAGAACAGAATGGAAAATATATAATTGAATAAATCTATAAATAAACATCTCAATTTTCGCTTTCAATTTTAATTTACAAACGCTAGGAACTTTCGTTCCAATCCAATAATATCCACATATTTCAGTTTCTTAAATCTTCCTATCCTTTCAAGTTCGGTTGCTCATTTCTATCATAGATGCAGAAACTCCGCAGTCTAGTAATATAAAGTAGTCACTTTTAGTGCATAGTGCATCGTGACTCTAGTGTTAAGCGGCAGCGCATTTCGATAGTGTGAAAGTATGAATCAGTGACAGGTTGTACCGAGTTCTTGAACAAGGCTTATTCTATCATAGATTACTGACAGGTGCGTGTATGACCGAGATGCAATGAAAATACGGAGGACGCGATGCAACCTGCACGTAATGCGAAGTCTAAGCTCACCATTGGAGTATTAATTGCGTTTGTATTCCATGTATGCGGCGCGATGTTGTCCGTTGTGTATTGTTGACTGTCCTAGCTACACACGAATCTGCAGTCACGGGTCTACGTGTTACGGAGGTTGCACGAGACGTTGCAAGTCTTATAGAAAACAATGTGACGGCTAAAAACCCGTGTCAATGTTTTTTTCACCGGTACACAAACTCGCACACCGAACCTACGCGTCATGGAAGCAGACCGTGCGACGACCGCTTATACAATACTTGCCGACCAATCGCAATTCCTCAACTCGGCGAGAAATTAGCGACAACCGAGGCCGACGGCAAAATTCTGAAACAGTTCGGGACTTGTTCTGGTCCGTCGATAAGACAGCGCGAAGTCGGTATTCCTCGTCACAGACATAGACCACCGACGAGATACTGTTAAAGACTGCCAACCTTGTGGGACTACGTGAAACGTGAATATTTCGGTGTACTCTTACGCCCTCTAGAATATATTCTGGCTCTAGCCAGAGAAACAGAAGGCCACCGACGGCATTTTATCGGTGCAGTTAGACCACTGAGGAGATTCTCGTCGCGACGCATCGGTGAGAAGGCGCATCATCACGAAACCATATCGATTATTATTAAATGTTATAGTCTACGCCATATTTTAGACGATGTTTTGGCACTATTTTGATACTATTTTCGTCGGTGGTGGAACTTTTAGCGATGTTGTATTTCAGATCACTGTAAGTTCTACGTTATCCCCACGTCCACTCGCGGCAACTCGAGGCCACTTCCACGTTTCGCTGAATAGCACAGGAGCTGACACTCTTTAACAGTATCTCGTCGGTGGCTATGCTATTCAGCAATACCAGCAAGTGGGCACAGTAATGTTATGGAAGGGAGTAGGAATAGGAATAAAATTTATTGAAAATCAACATATTTATTAAAAGTGCAGCTATTAGCTCGATGTTATCCTTTATTCATAAGATACTAGAAGTTCTTAGGAATAGTGGATAATACCGATTGCCCAGGTCTGACCACGAGGAGGTTGCAGCATAAGAGACCCGAAAGGGAGTCAGAACGAATTCAATATTTCTCCTGTCTACCTTTCTTACAATGACGAACTTATACTAAATTACGCATGTCGAGTAATTATCACGGAGTAAAAGGTGAGAATCGGAGAAGAAGTCTCCGATCCACGGAGGGTCAAAGGCGAATCAGGCAGAAGGCATTGATTCTTTTAGACAGTACAACTAAAGAGAACCAGAGCAGAGGGCTTTGGCTCGTGGGTGACGCGAGCAGTGGCCAAGATAAATCCACACTGCAATACCTTTTCTCCCAACCGCCTGCCGCCAGAGACGGACGTGGGTGGCAAATTTACGAAGATACTGGGATACCGCGAGCATGAACGTCTCTCAACCCCCCCGTTAATAATATCTACCGCAAATTCCCGTACCAACCAGTCTGGTACAAACTACATACGAGCAATGTCCGACACAGTAGAAGGCTGTGCCGGTGTCAAAAAAACGAACAAAGTGAAGTTACGGCAATAATTACTGGACATATTTCCACCAACAGATATACGATCTTAAAAATTAACGCACGCACGCACGCAAGCCGAGCAATGATTGTGGACCAAATGACTAAACCGCAAACAGAGGGAAGAATCGAAGCAGATGGCTTTGATTTGCAAAGAAGAAACATGAACCAGAGCAGAAGGTTCTGGTTCGGGGGTGACGTTAAGACAATATTGCTCGGCAAATAAAAGTAACTTATAACTACGTCGCAGACTTCTTGATGAGTCCTCTTCTTGGGGTGTCCTCTTCTTCGCGTGTCCTCTTCTTGGTGTATTCTAGCTGAAACAGACTAATAATAATTAGACACAACACATAATCCCGCACACGAGCGCGAATATAACAAATTCACAATAATAAAAGTAAATTCTGCACACTAGTGCAAACCTAACACCAGCTCACGAGAGCCAACCTAACCTTAGCTCACGAGAGCCCTACTAACCCCACACACGAGTGCAGCCTATAGGCGATTCGGGTTGCCCCAGGGACGCGATTCCCCATACTCACTCACGATCTTATCCATGAGTGAGCCCCTGAGGGACCTCCGATCGGAGGAATACCAATTTCAAACGAGATATGAAAATTTTTACAAGAGAAACTTGTGAAAGTTCCGAAGTGAACAATTTGACTTGCAGAAATAAAAATTGTAAGGTAGTTCTGCGCTCTTTACCTAAATAGAACCAGAGAATATGTGACAATGTTCAGGCCCTGGGTGAACCAGCTTGAATAATACATATATTTTGTTCTGAAGAGAGGTGAAATTGCAAAATGTTATGGAAGAGAATAGGAATAGGAATAAAATTTATTGAAAATCAACATATTTATTAAAAGTGTAGCTATTAGCTCGATGTTATCCTTTATTCATAAGATTCTAGAAGTTCTTAGGAATAGTGGATAATACCGATTGCCCAGGTCTCACCACGAGGAGGTTGCCGCACAAGAGACCCGAAAGGGAGTCAGAACGAATTCAATATTTCTCCTGGCTCCCTTTCTTACAATGACGCACTTAAACTAAATTTTGCATGTCGAGTAATTATCACGGAGTAAAAGGTGAGAATCGGAGAAGAAGTCTCCGATCCACGGAGGCCAAGGGCGAATCAGGCAGAAGGCACTGATTCTTTCACAGAGTAAAACGTGACGCGAGCAGTGGCTAAGATAAATCCACACTGCAATACCTTTTCTCCCAACCGCCTGCCGCCAGAGACGGACGTGGGTGGCAAATTTACGAAGATACTGGGATACCGCGAGCATGAACGTCTCTCAACCCCCCCCATTAATATTATCTACCGCGAATTCCCGTACCAACCGATCTGATACATACTACATACGAACAAGGTCCGACAGAGTAGAAGGCTGTGCCGGAGTCAAAAAATCGAACAAAGTGAAGTTACGGCAATAATTACTCAACGTATTTACTTCAAAAAGATAAACCATCTTAAAAATTAACGCACGCACGCACGCAAGCCGAGGAATGATTGTGGAACAAAAGTCTAAACCGCAACAGAGGGGAGAATCAAAGCAGACGGCTTTGATTTGCAAAGAAGAAACGTGAACCAAAGCAGAAGGTTCTGGTTCGGGGGTGACGATAAGACAATATTCCTCGGCATATAAAACTAACTTAAGACTACGCCGCAAACGTCTTGAAGTATCCTCTTCTTAGTGAATTTAATCTGAAACAAACAAATAAGAATTACATACAACAAATATCCCGCACACGAGTGCAAACTTAATACCAGCTCACGAGAGCCAACCCAACACCAGCTCACGAGAGCCAAACTAACCACGTACACGAGTACGAATCTAACCAGCTCACGAGAGCCCATCTAACCCCGCACACGAGAGCAGCCTATAGGCGATTCGGGTTGCCCCGGGGTCGCTACTCCCCGTACTCACTCACGTTCCTATCCGTGAGTAAGCCCCTGAGGGATCTCCGATCGGAGGAATACCAATTTCAAACGAGATATGAAAATTTTTCGGAGAGGAACTTGTGAAAGTTCCGAAGTGAACAATTTGAATTTCAGTAATAAAAATTGTAAGGTGGTTCCGCGCTCTTTACCTAAATAGAACCAGAGAATATATGACAGTGTTCAGGCCCTGGGTGAACCAGATTGAATAATACATATATTTTGTTCTGAAGAAAGGTGAAATTGCAAAATGTTATGGAAGAAAATAGGAATAGGAATAAAATTTATTAAAAATCAACATATTTACTAAAAGTGCAGCTATTAGCTCGATGTTATCCTTTATTCATAAGATACTAGAAGTTCTTAAGAATAGTGGACAATACCGATTGCCCAGGTCTCACCACGAGGAGGTTGCCGCACAAGAGACCCGAAAGGGAATCAGCACGAATTCATTATTTCTCCTGGCTCCCGTTCTTACAATGGCGAACTTATACTAAATTATGCATGTCGAGTAATTATCACGGAGTGAAAGGTGAGATTCGGAGAAGAAGTCTCCGATCCACGGAGGGCCAAAGGCGAATCAGGCAGAAGGCACTGATTCCTTCACAGAGTAGAACTAAAGAGAACCAGAGCAGAAGGCTCTGGTTCGTGGGTGACGCGAGCAGTGGCCAAGATAAATCCACACTGCAATACCTTTTCTCCCAACCGCCTGCCGCCAGAGACGGACGTGGGTGGCAAATTTACGAAGATACTGGGATACCGCGAGCATGAACGTCTCTCAACCCCCCCCATTAATATTATCTACCGCGAATTCCCGTACCAACCAATCTGATACAAACTACATACGAACAAGGTCCGACACAGTAGAAGACTGTGCCGGAGTCAAAAAAACGAACAAAGTGAAGTTACAGCAATAATTACTCGACATATTTAGAACAAACAGATATACGATCTTAAAAATTAACGCACGCACGTACGCAAGCCGAGCAATGATTGTGGGCCAAAAGACTATACCGCAAACAGTGGCAAGAATCGAAGAGGATGGCTTTGATTTCCAAAAAAGAAACTTGAGTCAGAGCAGAAGGCTCTAGTTCTGGGGTGACGCTAAGACAATATTGCCCCGCAAGTAAAATTAACTTAAGACTACGCCGCAGACTTCTTAATGTGTCCTCTTCTTGGTGTGTCCTCTTCTTGCTGTGTCCTGTTCTTCGCGTGCCCTCTTCTTGGTGTGTTCTGTTCCTCGCGTGTCCTCTTCTTGATGTATTCTAGGTGAAACATACTTATAATAATTAGATAGAACACATAATCCCGCACACGAGTACGAATATAACAACTTTACAAGAGTAAAAGTAAATTTTACGCATACGAGTGCAAACTTAATACCTGATCACGAGAGAAAACCTAACAACAGCTCACGAGAGCCAACCTAACACCAGCTCACGAGAGCCAAACTAACCACGCACACGAGTGCAAATCTAACCAGCTCACGAGAGCCAACCTAACACCAGCTCACGAGAGCCCAACTAACCCCGCAGACGAGTGCAGCCTATATGCGATTCGGGTTGCCCCAGGGACGCGACTCCCCGTACTCACTCACGATCCTATCCGTGAGTGAGCCCCTGAGGGACCTCCGATCGGAGGAATACCAATTTCAAACGAGATATGACAATTTTTAGAAGGGGAACTTGTGAAAGTTCCGAAGTGAACAATTTGAATTTCGGAAATAAAAATTGTAAGGTGGTTCCGCGCTCTTTACCTAAATCGAACCAGAGAATGCATGACAGTGTTCAGGCCCTGGGTGAACCAGATTGAATAATACATATATTTTGTTATGAAGAAAGGTGAAATTGCAAAATGTTATGGAAGAAAATAGGAATAGGAATAAAATTTATTAAAAATCAACATATTTATTAAAAGTGCAGCTATTAGCTCGATGTTATCCTTTATTCATAAGATACTAGAAGTTCTTAAGAATAGTGGACAATACCGATTGCCCAGGTCTCACCACGAGGAGGTTGCCGCAAAAGAGACCCGGAAGGGAGACAGAACGAATTCAATATTTCACCTGACTCCCTTTCTTACAATGACGAACTTATACTAAATTATGCATGTCGAGTAATTGTCACGGAGTGAAAAGTGAGAATCGGAGAAAAAGTCTCCGATCCACGGAGGGCCAAAGGCGAATCAGGCAGAAGGCACTGATTCTTTCAGAGAGTAAAACTAATGAGAACCAGAGCAGAAGGTTCTGGTTCGTGGGTGACGCGAGCAGTGGCCAAGATAAATCCACACTGCAATACCTTTTCTCCCAACCGCCTGCCGCCAGAGACGGACGTGGGTGGCAAATTTACGAAGATACTGGGATACCGCGAGCATGAACGTCTCTCAACCCCCCCATTAATATTATCTACCGCGAATTCCCGTACCAACGAATCTGATACATACTACATACGAACAAGGTCCGAGACAGTAGAAGGCTGTGTCGGAGTAAAAAAAACGAACAAAGTGAAGTTACGGCAATAATTACTCAATATATGTACAACAAAAGATATACGATCTTAAAAATTAACGCACGCACGCACGCAAGCCGGGCAATAATTGTGGACCAAAAGACTAAACCATAAACACAGGGAAGAATCGAAGCAGATGGCTTTGATTTGCAAAGAAGAAACATGAACCAGAGCAGAAGGTTCTGGTTCGTGGGTGACGCTAAGACAATATTGCTCGGCAAATAAAAGTAACTTAAGACTACGCCGCAGACTTATTGATGTGTCCTCTTCTTGGTGTGTCCTCTTCTTGGTGTGTCCTCTTCTTGGTGTGTCCTCTTCTTGGTGTATTCTAGCTGAAACGGACTAATAATAATAATTAGACACGACACATAATCCCGCACACGAGTGCGAATGCAACAAAATCACCAGAAAAGAACAAAATTCTGAACACGAATGCAAACGAAATACCCGCTCACGAGAGCAAACCTAAGACCAGCTCACGAGAGCCCATCTAACCCCGCACACGAGTGCAGCCTATAGGCGATTCGGGTTGCCCCAGGGACGCGATTCCCCGTACTCACTCACGGTACTATCCGTGACTGAGCCCCTGAGGGACCACTGATCGGAGGAATACCAATTTGAAACGAGATAAGAAAATTTGTAGAAGAGAAACTTGTGAAAGTTCCGAAGTCACAACTTGAATTTCAGAAATATAAATTGTAAGGTGGTTCCGCGCACTTTACCTAAATAGAACCAGAGAATATGTGACAGTGTTCAGGCCCTGGGTGAACCAGATTGAATAATACATATATTTTGTTCTGAAGAAAGGTGAAATTGCAAAATGTTATGGAAGAAAATGGGAATAGGAATAAAATTTATTAAAAATCAACATATTTATTAAAAGTGCAGCTATTAGCTCGATGTTATCCTTTATTCATAAGATACTAGAAGTTCTTAAGAATATTGGACAATACCGATTGCCCAGGTCTCACCACGAGGAGGTTGGTGCACGAGAGACCCGAAAGGAAGTGAGAACGATTTCAATATTCCTCCTGGCTCCCTTTCTGACAACAACGGACTTATGCTAAATTTCGCAGATATGTCGAGTAATTATCACGGAGTAAAAGGTGAGAATCGGAGAAGAAGTCTCTGACCCTCGGAGGACCATAGGCGAATCAGGCAGAAGGCACTGATTCTTTCAGAGAGTAAAACTAAAGAGAACCAGAGCAGAAGGCTTTGGTTCGTGGGTGACGCGAGCAGTGGCCAAGATAAATCCACACTGCAATACCTTTTCTCCCAACCGCCTGCCGCCAGAGACGGACGTGGGTGGCAAATTTACGAAGATACTGGGATACCGCGAGCATGAATGTCTCTCAACCCCCCCATTAATAATATCTACCGCGAATCCTCGTACCAACGAATCTGATACATACTACATACGAACAAGGTCCGAGACAGTAGAAGGCTGTGCCGGAGTAAAAAAAACGAACAAAGTGAAGTTACGGCAATGATTACTCAATATATGTTCAACAAGAGATATACGATCTTAAAAATTAACGCACGCACGCACGCAAGCCGGGCAATGATTGTGGACCAAAAGACTAAACCATAAACACAGGTAAGAATCGAAGCAGATGGCTTTGATTTGCAAAGAAGAAACATGAACCGGAGCAGAAGATTCTGGTTCGCGGGTGACGCTAAGACAATATTGCTCGGCAAATAAAAGTAACTTAAGACTATGTCGCAGACTTCTCGGTGTGTCCCCTTCTCGGTGTGTCCTCTTCTTGGTGTGTCCTCTTCTCGGTGTGTCCTCTTCTTGGTGTATTCTAGCTGAAACGGACTAATAGTAATAATTAGACACGACATATTAGCCCGCACACGAGTGCGAATACAACAAAATAACCAGGAAAGAACAAAATTCTGAACACGAATGCAAACGAAATACCCGCTCACGAGAGCAAACCTAAGACCAGCTCACGAGAGCCCATCTAACCCCGCACACGAGTGCAGCCTATAGGCGATTCGGGTTGCCCCAGGGACGCGACTCCCCGTACTCACTCATGGTCCTATCCGTGAGTGAGCCCCTGAGGGACCTCCGATCGGAGGAATACCAATTTCAAACGAGATATTAAAATTTTTAGAAGAGGAACTTGTGAACGTTCCGAAGTGAACAATTTGTATTTTAGAAATAAAAATTGTAAGGTGGTTCCGCGCTCTTTACCTAAATAAAACCAGAGAATATGTGACAGTGTTCAGGCCCTGGGTGAACCAGGTTGAATTATACATATATTTTGTTATGAAGAAATGAGAAATTGCAAAATGTTATGGAAGAGAATAGGAATAGGAATAAAATTTATTGAAGATCAATATATTTATTAAAAGTGCAGTTATTAGCTCGATGTTATCCTTTATTGTTAAGATACTAAAAGTTCTTATGAATAGTGGATAATACCGATTGCCCAGGTCTCACCACGAGGAGGTTGCTGCACGAGAGACCCGAAAGGAAGTGAGAACGATTTCAATATTCCTCCTGGCTCTCTTTCTGACAACAAAGGACTTATGCTAAATTTCGCAGATATGTCGAGTAATTATCACGGAGTAAAAGGTGAGAATCGGAGAAGAAGTCTCTGATCCTCGGAGGACCATAGGCGAATCAGGCAGAAGGCACTGATTCTTTCAGAGAGTAAAACTAAAGAGAACCAGAGCAGAAGGCTTTGGTTCGTGGGTGACGCGAGCAGTGGCCAAGATAAATCCACACTGCAATACCTTTTCTTCCAACCGCCTGCCGCCAGAGACGGACGTGGGTGGCAAATTTACGAAGATACTGGGATACCGCGAGCATGAACGTCTCTCAACCCCCCCATTAATATTATCTACCGCGAATTCCCGTACCAACCAATCTGATACGATCAAGGTCCGACACGTCTGATACGAAAAATACGTATAAAATGAAGTTACGGCAATTATTACTCGACATATTAACAACGATGATATAGAATGTTAATAACTAACGCACGCAAGACGAAGCTTAAAAATACATGTCAGGCTGTGTGGTCTGTCTTCTTCATTCGATGCATCCTCTTCGTTCGATGCATCCTCTTCGTTCGATGTATTCTCTTCGTTTGACGTGTTTTAGCTGACGCAGACTAATAATTATTAGACACAATACATATCCTTACACAAGAGTGCGATAACGATATGAGGATGAAAGGAAACGAAAATCCTGCAGACGAGTGTGAATAGAACAAGATGATGAAAGCAAAACAAAATCCTGTAGACGAGTGCGAATACAGCAAGATGATGAAAGCCAAACAAAATCCCGCAGACGAGAGCGAGTACTACAAAATGAAGAGAGCAAACCAACAACCAGCTCACGATTGCAGCGTATAGGCGATTCGGGTTGCCCCGGGGACACGACTCCCCGTACTCAATCACGGCCCCATCCGTGAGTGAGCCCCTGAAGGAGCTCCGATTGGAGGAATACCAATTTTAAATAACATGAAAATTTTCAGAAGAGGGACATGTGAAAGTTCCAAAGTGACGAATTTGAACTTCAGAAATCAAAATTGTCGTTTTCACTGACTGAATGGATACTTCGAAATAACGAACGGAAGTTTGGCCAAGGGTAAACGAAGAAAGAATTGATGAACCGTTAGCCGATTGCAAGCTAGCTGTCGGTACATTCATGCAGAATTCAATGATATATACATTTTATCATATTTGACAAGTCTTAAATTCTACTACATATAGTCATCGAAAATTGTAAATGTGCAGCTATTAGCTCGATAGTATTCACTACTTGTAAGCTATTAGAAGTTCTTACAAATAGAGGATAATGCCGATTGCCCAGGTCTCACCACAAGGAGGTTGCTGCACAAGAGACCCGAAAGGGGATCAACGAATGCAATATTCCTTCTGTCTTCCTTTCGTACAAAAACGGACTTAGACTAAATTACGCATGCCGAGTAACTATTGCGGAGCAAAAGATGTGAATCGGAGAAGAAGTCTTCGATCCACGGGCGGTCAAGGGCGAATCAGACAGAAGGGACTGATTCTTTCAAACAGAAAAACTAAAGCGAACCAGAGCAGAAGGTTATCCAATCGGAGGAATACCAATTATAAACCAAATATATAAATTAGATATATAAGTGCGAATCAAACCAGCTAAGTTCGCACAAGAGTGTCAATTTCACCAAAAGATCGAGGTGAAAGATCTCAAGCCCAACTTAAATCTAGTTAAATGTCAACGCAACAACACCCGTACTGTCTCACAGCTTCATCCGCGAGAAATATCAATTCGAAATCAGAAATATATATTTTTATAATAGAGCATTGAAGATTGAAAGTTCCGATGGAAATTCCAATTAGAACATTAGAAATAATAATTGATGGTGTACGTTGAAAGAATAGTTGAAGGACAGCAAAGTTTATTTTATTTTGACAGTTGGTCACGATAGAACAAAGGAAGCATTGAAGAATAATAGAATATTACTTACCGGTTTTCGTTGATCTGCTGTTGAAAGTAGGTCTGACGTGGGAATAGATGACCCTGGTCCACCTCTGGTAGGCCCCTGGTCACTCCTGGGAAGTCTCTGGTTCTCCTGGTTTCGGAACACAACCGCTCCAACCGACACCGCCACTTCACACACGACACACACGACACACGCGACACACACGACACACAACGACACACGCGACACAAGCGAAACACGCGACACACGTGACACACGTCACACATCCGACGCACACGAGTAACCACGAGTAACTGACAGAGGAAGTGCTCTCGCCAACCACGGGCGGCATGAGTGCAGCGATGCGCGACCATCCCCACCCCAT
>CM052190.1:9969388-9987956 GCA_028455805.1 Lasioglossum figueresi | reverse complement strand
CGATGTCGACATTCACTCCTTTGGCTATCTGACCACCTAATTTTTTAATAAAAGTGGCTAATAGTATTCGAGATACGGAATAACTTTTAAACTATGAACATACGCAAGTATTAATTTATTCGATACAATTCGCAGATAAATTTATTATTTCTGGCTGCTTAATGTTATAACAATTCCATTTTACAGCGATGTCGACAAGCACTCCTTTGGCTATCTGACCACCTAATTTTTTAGTAAAAGTGGCTAATAGTATTCGAGATACAGAGTAACTTGTAAACTATGAACATTCGCAAGTATTAATTTATTCGATACAATTCACAGATAAATTTATTATTTCTGGCTGCTTAATGTTTATAAAAATTACATTTTACAGCGATGTCGACAAGCACTCCTTTGGCTATCTGGCCACCTAATTTTTCAGTAAAAGTGGCTGATAGTATTCCAGATACGGAATAACTTTTAAACCATGAACATTCGCACGCATTAATTTATTCAACATAATACTATGATAAATTTATTAATTCTAGCTGTTTAATGTTTATAAAAATTCCTTTTGCCGACGATGTCGACAATCATTCGGTTCAAAATCCCACGAGGAGGATTATCTCACTTGTTTAGATTTCTTGTACGAGTCGTTGGTGAGGCATAAGAACTATCGCGTTTCAATATATTGAAAACTATAGTTTTTGCCTCTCAAAAAAAAGCATATCAGTAAAACTCGCCGTGTCGGTAGTTCATCGAAGTCGTTATTATTGTCGCGTGGGCCATCATGCCCACATTGTCTTACTCGCTGTTTAATTTCAAAGTCCCCAGTCCTTATTCCTTCCGAAACCGATGGCCCACCAGACTATAAAAAAGTTCTCGATCGACTGATCATCTGTACTTCTACTCTCTGCTTTGTTACATTCTCCTCTTCTACTCTCTTCTATCGTACTTTTGTTATCTATTCACCTCTTTTTCCTTGCCGATCCTCTATTGTTTCCTTCCATCTATTTTCCTTCGAGACGCACTTCGTCTCACCACGGCTATAGTCTGCACACCTAATTTTTTACAGTAAAGTCTTGTTCCGACTCTTAATCATACTGTATTTCAACATATTTCTGTGCCCACAGATCGATTCTTTGAACATTTATGTATAAAAAAGTGTAAGGTAATAATTCTCGTTTATGAATTATTTTGAAATTACATATTGTGGTATCTCATATATTTGAAGTAGGAATTGTTGATTTTCTTAATATTATGCTTCAATACATTTCTAGTAATTTCTTGTTCTCGAGTTATTGTAAACCTTAAAAACAAACAGTAAAACATCGTCTGAAATATCTGCTTAACTTGGAATACATTCGGTGCAGAATGTAATAATTCATGATACATAATCAGTATGGTTCCGTGACGATTTGCCTTCTCACCGACGAGAATCTACTCATTGTCAGTGACCTTCTTTAACGACGAGATCACGTCGATGGCCTTCTGTTTCTTACTCTAGCCAGAATGCATCCTAGAGGGCGTAAGAAAACACCGAATTGTTCGAGTGACACGATCTCCCATAAGGCTGGCAGTCTTTAACATTATCTCGTCGGTGACTACACCGTCCAACAGCATGTTTTAGCGTGAAACAGAACCTTTACTAGTGCGTGGAAATCTAAAATCTTAAAATCCGAGGGAGAAATCCGCTCTACCATGGGTGAGAGATCTGATCCAGGCTAGGATTCTTTGTACGGGCAGCACTATACCGGTGACATCGAAGACCCGGGCATGAGCACTCTCCTATCCTCTCTGGTGAAACTCAACGACAAGCCAGACGATCGAAAATTTTCGGAAATTCAGTCATATAACTCAACGACAAGTCGGAAGTTCTGGAAAAGATACGTGATTCAATTAATATAGTCGTACATACGTTGTTTTTTTTACTATATTCTCTTTATTTTTGTGGTTCTGATCCAGGTCAAAGATGATGTAATGTTTGATCCAGGCTAAAAATTAGACTAGGGGTAACACTGTACCGAAAACAGTGAAACCCCGGCCGTGTGCACACTGATATACTTACTCTCTGGAGCAACCAACTGGTGAATTAGATCAGTCCTCGGAATTAATGGCTCGCGGCGTCCGACTTTTAAAGGCTACGCCCGTCGCCCATAGTACTCGGAGCTCTTCAGGCGCGTACCATACAAGCTATTAGCAGAGAGGAAATGAGAGTGCTCACGCCCAGGTTTTGACCGTGCCCGATATAGTGCTGCCCCCCTAGCCTGGATCAGCTCCTAGACCGGCGGTAGAGCGGACGCTTAGCCTGGATCAGCTCGTAGACCGGCGGTAGAGCGGATTGCCCCCTCCCATGCCACAGAGGATCAGATCTCGCATCATTTTTAGGAAAGAGAAACTAATAGTTTAAAAAACAATCTCTCTCTGTCTCTACTTCTATATTTAATATGCAACTTGGAGAAAAGTTCCAGAGAGTTAGAATGATTTATGCCATAGGCTAGTAAAGGTTCTGTTTCATGCTAAAACTGGTGTGCTCTCTGTTACGTGGTAAAAGTGGGCTCTACCGCCGGTATAGGAGCTGTTCCGTGCTAAGCGTGAGCGTGCCAAGAAGTGGCATCAAGTTCAGACATAGGCGTGAGCACTCTCATTTCCTCTCTGCTATTAGTGACGCATTAGGGCGATACTGGAAGGCTCCGGGCAGCGAGACCCACGACCGGGTCAAAGGAACGTAGCCATCGAAAAAAGGCCGCAGCGAGTCATTAATTTCGAGGTCTGTAGTAGTGGGAAAAGATTTGACTAATGATGAAGACCTTGCGGTTCTAGGAGGGCAGAGCTTGGAATTATTTACTCGCGACGGACGATTTTCGAAGGCTGCGCCCCGTGGCGGTACTAGTTCTCCTTGGCGCCACGAATAGCGCCTATGGTAAATACGTGCCTGAACTGGCTCGAGAACTAGGGTCGTCACGGGGAGCAAGACGCGCGACCAGAAAAGAGGGCGTAGGTCTCGAAAACCGGCTGAAATGTGTATTTCTTGCCGACCTCTACCTATGCTTAAGACACGCGATAAAAGTTACTCGATACCTTGAGTACTCTTAGCCATTTTTACTAAAAACAATTAGGTGGTAAGATTGTCAAGGGGGTGCTTGACAACGTCCGGTAACTTACCCAAGGAACGCCGGGGAAGAGCCTCAGTCCTCCCTCGAGCTCTCGAATACTGTCGAATAAATCAAATATCCCAAAGCATTTTCTTCTTTTATTGTAAAAGGTTTTTTTTTAACAATGATAAAGAATATTGAATAACAATCTATGTGACTTTTACAGTGTAACAAGTGCATTTCTGATGATGCATGATTTAGAAATGTACAAGGCTATCATCAACATTTGAATCGCTTAACGACATAGTGTTTAATCTTCCAAGATTCTGCTTGGGCGTTCACATTAAAATATACTTTTCGTGATTTTGCGTCTGACAATAAGGAGTTCCAAATTGGGTCTTTCTGCAACAAACAATTATTTTACGTTAATAGATGCACAAATTATTGATCATATGGCATTGCAATAGTATCATCTTACATTAAAACGATCGATGTTTCCGCAGATTATCAGACTGTGTTTGGCTCGTGTAAGGGCGACGCTCAGTCTTTGCCTATCAGATAAATATTCGATGTGCTGGCTTCGTAAACAGGACAATATTACCACGTCTCGTTCTTTTCCTCGGAAGCCGTCAATTGTACTCACTTCAAACTTAATCTTTTTCGTAATATACTCTGGCAGCAACGACAATCTGAAATCATCACCGGTATTAATCATTTATTGAACAACAGTCTGCAGGAAATGTATCATCACTAGATTGCAGGATTCTCTACGCTAACACATTTAATACAGTTCATCGTGATTTGTGTCTTCTTCGAACCATCATGAGAGTGATAGTAAAATAAATAAGATTTCTATTACTTCGGTTTTCTCTGGATTAGTCTATAAACATCTGCAGTCTAGTTATCATTCTAGATTTCCAAAATGGTATAAGCAGCACTAACTTGTTGTTAATTTCCGCCAGTATCACGGGCTTCTGTTTATTGTACGGCGTGAGAATGCCATAGGAGATGCATCCCCAGGAATCCAAATTGGCTTGCGTCAGCATCGTGTACATTACGTTGGCTACGAACTGGGCCTCAGCGATGTTCGAGTTCACGCTGGTATAGATATTGAAGAGCCTGTACGAGTGGAACGGGAACTCTTTGTTGGGCGGTGTGCCTGTGTTTAAGTTTCCAGCGTAAAGGAACTTGCTGGGCCACTGACAAATATCGCGCGACATCCTGTACTGAATATCCAGCATGATTATGGGATTGGCCGGGTTCTTCTCGAAGGCGTTCTGAACCCTTGAGAAAATGGACTGATCCCGTCCCTCTATCTTCCCTAGAGGACTCGGAACTGTAACGGGCAGCTGATTAGGGTCGCCGACTAGAACTAACGTGTTTACGCCTAGCATCAGCGGTATCAATGTCTCCGCTTCGGTGCTCTGCGTGGCTTCGTCCATGATGCAGACTGAAATCCCCCTTTTATTGTTCATGAAAAAGGTCTCCGTCTGCTTGCTATAAATGGACGACAGGGTACAAGTTATGATATCCGCTTGACTGAGGACCGCAGTCTCAGCGTCCTGCTGCATCCTGATAGACATCTCTCTTGTATCCTTCTTGTTCAGGCGTTTCGCGCAGTCGCACATGTTGTGGATGCTCGCCATCTTGCAGTTCAGTGAGTTGATCTTCGACTGAACTCGAGACTTCTCCGAGCTGGTTCTCGTTTTTTTCATTTCCTGCTTGGTCAGATTTGCCACACAGATGTTCTCGACGATCGGATTCGTCACCCCCATTTGGCCGATCCTCACTATGTTGAACCAATTTTGCATCATGCTAGACCTGATCTGTAACAACCTCAATGTGATCTCGTCGATGGCGGCGTTCGTCGGGGCGCAGACTAGTATCTTTAACGCGCCCTCGCTGTTCGGGTACTTCTTTTTCTTATACAACACCTGGCTCACTATATTTACAATAACTGTCGACTTGCCTGCACCAGGTGGTCCCTGAATAAAGCACAGTTTTGCCTGGTTTTGTACTATAGTCTCGGTCACCTTAAACACAGCCTCTAGCTGTTTTTTATTCAGCTTCTCCCTGGTGAAGAATTGCTCGGATGGAATGGGAACAGAGGGTAAACAATACTCTTCGATTTTTGGACTTAAAATCAAATTCATCAGCGATGATTTAGGAAGATACTCGAGAGCCTGTACCATTTTCAGATTGGGAAGCAATTTAGTCACGCGCGTGATTTTGGCAACTTTATTCACCAAGATACCTGGCTTCAAGGGCTTCGTTCGTATGGTATACGTTATCAAGGCGTAAGGTCTCTCCACGTAGTTCGCCAAGTCCTGGTTGCAATGTGTGTAGTGTGACAGTATAGTTGGATGACCGTCGTCCACGTAGGCGAAAACTTTGATGAACTTCTGGCCCTCTTGTTCGAGGCTGGGGTACTCGAACAACACCAAGTCCCCCTCAGTGGGATACGCCTGTTTTTCTCGATCCTCTCTCGTGACCAGTACCTCGAGCATCAAAGTAGTCAAGTGCAGATTCGAGGACAGCGTTTTATTTTGAACGGAGTTTTCAACGATCGAGCACATCAGTGTGGGTTGTCTGCAGTTGCCGGTAGGTGGAAAATTTCGCGTTATCCCGTACCAGGTCTCCAACAGCAGACGAGGCAACATCGCTCTGTAATATTCATCGTACGACTTATAATGCGTTAACATCTCGTGAAGCTCGTCAACGGAGACAACAGGAGCGGTTCTGCCCAAACGCAGCTCATTCTGCTGCTCCTCCAACCAATTTGGATGCCATTTAAAAATACGCAGTAAAAAGTTATTAGTCATTTCATCGTTCATGCTTTTTCTAGGAATAGGCATGTCCTTTCTTGCGAGCCTGTTCAACACGTTCGACTCGTAAATTTTTTTCGTAGTCTTACTTTCTGGAGATTTCAGAAACGATGATGCGACAATGGCGGGTCTAGTTGATTTGTATTTTGCTACTTCAGCTATTTTCAAGGTGCTCTCTATATCTTTGATCTTCTGCGACAGCACAGCCTCCTCGGAAGCATCTCCGCTGGAAACTTTCGTTTTAGCTTTGGCTGCTCTCTTTTTCGGTATCCTGCCAAGCCCGCTGGGAGACGACGAGCTTCGAAGTTGTGTCTGCATTTCTTTAGCCACCTCCCTGTCTTTTAGACTGTCGGGCGTTCTTGGACTCGCCAATACATCGTTTGCAACCGCAGGCCGATTAACAGACTTCGGTTTGTCTTCGACGTCCTCTAACTTCCTCGCGGAAATCGTATTCTTCACCTTCGGTGTGTTGCGTTTTTTCTTCCGATTGTTCTCCTGGTTGTTCTTCTGAGGTAAATGTCTCTCTTTCAGAGTAATTTGCATCAGCTTCTGCTTCCTGTCATCCATTAATTGTTTCTTTTCCTCCTTGGGGAGCGGATTCGTCTTTTGAGCTGCCCATTGCGTCCTGCACTTCTGATCCTTCGCTCGCGAGTACTCTTCTATCGTAACATTCTTTTTGAATTCCTTCTTGTTGTCATCCATTAATTGGGTTTTTTCCACGTTGGTGAGCAGACTCGCCTTTTTCTTGGATGCGGGAAGACAATCTGACGATTCGTTCTGCGCTCTACGCTTGTTCTGATCCTCTATCTTCTGATTCTCTCCCAAATCCTTCTTTTCCTTGCTGGATAGTCTCTTCTTGGGAGGTTTCACAGGATTTTGTCTCGCTATGTTGGTTCTTCTTCTGGTAGGCAGATGGTGAGGCTCTATCTGAATCACTTTTCGTACCAGCGACTTTTTGCTGGGAGTTATTGTAGGTTCTGTTGTGCTGCTCGTCGGACGACTATCGTTTCCTTGCCTTCGAAAGCCGACCGAGCTGGGAGTTTTGTTTTTAAAGGACCTCTTATGAGTAATTGTACTATCGCTGGTTGACTCTTTTAAGCTTATGGCACGATCCACGGCATCAACTTCCATTCTTCCCATACTGATAGTACTGAGCGAATGCATCTCGTTCACAGTTCTGTCGTCTTTGTCTTCGCTTATATTCAACGGTGACTTGTCCGCAGACTTGTCCAAAACATACCCGACCTCTTCCTGTGTTACGTGATCTTTCACTTCTTTTGTAATTTCATCTTCGTTCAGCGTTCGACTACGAGACAATTTACGCATCCAATTCCTGTAGTCTTCGTCGTCGCTGTCGGATAACGAGTCGACTACATCTTCGTTGCCATATGACGAGATGCCTGAATCCTCGGGCTCGGCCTTTGCTTCTTCTTCTCTCACCTCTTCATTGACCTCCTGATTCATCGACATGTTCATATCGAGTCTGTCGAATAATTGTGGGTATGGAAAACTACCGTCCTTGTTGTTGTTGACGTATGACGAGATGCCTGCATCCTCGGGCTTGGCCTTTGCTTTTTCTTCTCTCACTTCTCTATTGTCCTCCTGATTCATCGACCTGTTCATATCGAATCTGTCGAATAATTGTGGGTATGGAAAACTACCGTCCTTGTTGTCGCTGACGTGTGACGAGATGCCTGCATCCTCGGGCTCGGCCTTCGCTTCCACTTCTATCACTTCCGGCTTGGCCTCCGCTTCCATTTCTATCACCTCTCCCTCGACCTCTTGATTCATCGACGTGTTCGTATCGAATCTGGCGAATAATTGATAGTGTCGAAGAGTATCGTCCTCGGTGTCGCTTAAGATAACAACATCCTCTTCTGGAAACTCAGTTTTCGGCTGTTGTCGTACTTGTTCGAATGCAATCGGAGATACGGTCGGCATCAAGAATACGTTAGTGGAATTCCAAACTGCATCTTCGTTTGTATCCGTTATTTGCAACTCTTCTTCCATTTTCATCGTCGTGTCGCCAATACGTACCAAATATGTTGGCGACGACAACGATGTATCGTTCTGATTACTTTCAGTAGTTCCATAGTACTGTTTCATAGTAATTGTACTGTTCGCATTGCTAGTAGGTTTACCGTATTTTCTCGAATCGACTCTCGTACAACCGTCTTTCATTCCGTTTTTGGACTGTTTGATACGACAATTAGGGGTGTTGATAAATAGATTCTCCATATTCTCGTTACTCGACAGATTATTCTTCTGTACATTCTGGAAAGCACTCCTACAACTACCGACGGAATTCTGTTCGTCGTTAATATTATTGTTCGTATCAATCACGTCGGAATTCAAGTTTATGCTATGATTCACATTCACATTAGCGTAAGAGCTACCACTGTTGCCATTTTGCTTCGATACGCTGTTACTTGACGAATCGTAGATTACCACGATTTCGTCCTCATCCACTGCTTTGCTATGCTCTGAAATTTAAATAGCCAACTTCAGTTTGGGTACACTCTGGCGAGCAGATGGCGGGCATTTTGCTGTCAGAACAACGCTCGAAGCTGAGGATGCTCGGAATCTGCTCGATTTTGGACAGCACATCCCGCCACCATAAAGCGACATTTCTGCGGACGCAGATGTTAGTCCAAAATCGAGCAGATTGCTTACTGGGTAGGCAATACGACAAAACCGTGCTGACGAACGGCCAGGTAAAAAATTCGGAATCAACGACACGTGATTACAAAGGTTATGACCGCTAAAATTCAGAATCAGCAACACGTGTCGTGCGCGGCAGTATCCACCAATGTAAAACAAAGTCAGAAGAAATATATAAAAATCCGGGGCACCACTCCGACGAGGTAGAAAGAAATCGAGACGAGTACAATAAAGATTAGTTACGTATACGTTTTTTCGACTACAGCTGGGAGAAAATTGGATACCACAAATTGGAGACACAATGGATACCATTTTATAGCGATCTAGTGTAAACTACTCATGTGAGAACAATTAAAAAGTGAAAGGGCATTGATCCCTTCGACTCGATAATTCCGTAGGGCGGACATTAGAAATGCCCTTGTGGATTTTAACGAGTAGGCAGGTTCAATGTCGCCCATATGTGATTAATTTGTTAAACTTTTTCACCTCGTTGGGGCCCCAAATGAGAACCAAGGTATGCACGCATCTGTCACTTGATACGTGACTGTCGCGCGCCTCTATGACGTACGCAATCGCAACATACACTACTGTTGGTCGTGTTGCCGCATTTTAGGCGGATTTTTAATTGTTAATAACTAAATAACGAAGTCGAAATCGCAATTTTTTTATGCTTCATTTTCGTCTTATGTTATCATTGAGATCCACCCTTTAAATTTTCTCCCACCTGTGGTCGAACACCCTGTATTCACGGCTCTAAAGTCTTTCCAACATCTATCCTGGAATAAGCCTGTTTTCGGAATCCATCAAGAAACATTGTTAATTCTCATTCGGGGCGTAACAAAAGATAAACTTACCTTTCCAAGATTTTTCCTTTGAACAAGATGCTGCTTGATCTTTTAATTTTAATATTTTATTTGGAACCACCTGTTCACCACAATTATTTCCCTTTCTTTTACGTTTTATTGTAAAATCGAATGTATCGTTCGTCACACAACTCGTGGACGCGTTTGCTTGATTTAATAGTGTCCTCGGAAGGGTGTTGGTAGCAACGTTACTCCGCATTGTCTGTGATTGCTAAAATCATAATATCACAGGGCAATGTAAATAACAAGTACAGTAAGCGATCTCTCGAATATGCAAGGTTAAATTTTACCTTTCTTTTCGTGTAACTAGAGTATTTGAAATGGCAACTGTGTGGCTCCATTGACGAACAGACCGTTGACATTCTGAAACAAATTAGGACGCAACTTAAGTAGTCAACAAATAAATTATATAAAACCTCTTTGTATTTAACATGTTTGTACAAATTCTCTTGTTAAGACTATAAATTAATATTAGCGAGCAAAGAATGGACATTCAGAGAAATTTTGTAATATTTTTAGAGAAACATTAACAAATTGTTGGAAGAAATCTAGTAAATGAGTATCCGGTTGGCTACACAAGGCTTAAACTTGAACGCAACTTAATCCTAGCACTCCTAGAAGGAGGGCACCTCGAGCCCACAGGTTGGAAAAATTGAAATTAGGACTATTTTTCTCCGGTGAAAAATTCTGAAAAAATTATTTATTGTCGTTTATACATTATAGTTTAATATCCAAAAGGTTCTGCTGCTATATAAACAAAATTAGTGTATAGAAAAATTCCGTTCGTACAACGCCACGGACGAGATATCTCCCAAGTCTGTTTCTCTATGTTTACAGCTAAATGTCATTTACGGGACAGTGAGGGCAATGTATTTCGTACCTGCGTGGAAAATATTTTCAGTTATCAGTTAGAACTTGGTAGGACAATTTATTTTGGTGTGGTTCCATGTTTTGAGTTGTATCATACACAAGAATAAATAAGCTTATTTATAAACACAAGAGAGAGTCTAATCAAAATTTTAGATTTTTTTCTTACATTACAACTTACTCTAGCGCAGATCTTGCGAAATACGTCCGTGTCGTCGTACGAACGACATTTTTCGCGGGATATCTTGTCCGTGGCGTTCCACGAACATTGAGTAACGAGATATCTCGTCTGTGATAGCCAAACGGTTAACACGTTCACGCCGGCGCTGCAATTCATGTGCCTCTCCCATGGCGGTTACTCTAATTGTAAGTGTGCTTTGCTTCATCGGGCGGCAGAAAGTAAGTTCTGCATTAATTAGAAAATTTAGAGTTCACGGTCATTTCAAGGTCGTGCTATTAAACATGGACGAATGCACAATAATGTGTTTGCTATAACATACAACAACAAAACATGTGTGTATATACGTAAAAAAAAACACGAGAGACCCTGAAAGAACGATTAAAAAATTACAATCCATAAAAAACGATTCTTCCATCTGATTCGTCTTTTGAAACCATTTAGATTACGTTAGGAACATTTTTTGTACTATCAGAGGTGGAGGAGATATGTAGGTGTCCTGTTTTAGACAAAACACCCTGTATATGTATATATATAACCTACCTACTCGTTAAAGTTCACAAGGGCATTTCTAATATCCTCCCTATGGAATTATCGAGTAGAAGGGATCGATGCTCTTTCACTTTTAAATTGTTCTCAAACATATCCACAAATCCTTATCCTGCACTACAACACCGTATACAATACACTGGAACAAACCACTATAAAATGGTATCCATTGGGTCCATAAATGTTGAATAAAATCCTCACAAATGCAAGTATTCACAAAAATGTACACGCGTACCGGAATCGTTCACAACTAATTCACGTTTGATGCACATCAATTTGACTTTCGCAGACGAAAAATAAAATATCAGTGAAATTAATGTGGATTAAACCAACTTAAACAACACCCTAATTCAACGTTTTAAGAAAATTTGTTAGTGCAAGAAGAATCGTCCGTACACGCTTGCATTCTTATGCACAGATTCAAGACAGCTGATGAGGTCAATGCGTGATCGATAAAACAAATGAAGATCTACAGGAAACACCCGCCCAAACATCGCGCGTTGCTATACCAATACATTGTCTATCCTGTTTTCACGAATTTCGCGATTCTTTCTCGTGCTGTCTGTGATCGCCAAATATCTCGTGCGTAACATGAATCGCATCAGCTGTCTCGAATCAGTGTGCATACGGATGCTAGCTTGTACGGACGATTCTTCTTGCAGGAACACATTTTCTTAAAACGTTGAATTAGGCTGTTATTTAAGTGGGTGCACTAACAGACTTCACATTAATTTCACTGATATTTTATTTTTCGTATGCGATAACACTGTCCAACAAATTTCAACTTTTTTTATGTTTCACTATAACTGTTGGGTGTACCTTATAGAGTTTTTTGCGTTGATTTCGAATCTGGCCTTGATTTTTCTCCTACACGGACAGTTTTTGAGAAACATGGCCTTGCAAACAAACACATTTTTCAACTTTAAACAAATATTGTGACGTTATTATAAAAGATATTTAATTGTTCTTTGCGGCAAAAGATTCTGTAGACTTTCCCGAGTAGAATGATATGCAATATTAATACGTCATGAATGTTTAAACATGTTTAAACACTCATTAAAGACGGAAAGACACCATTTTTGAGGATATTATTCAATTTATCGGAAAAATAAGGGTCCAGCGTAAAATTGAACTATATCACGCGATAGAGCAGACTTTTATCTTGAGAAACCCCCGTTTTAAGTTTCCGACATCGATGTTTTTACCGAACCAGAGTGCAAAATATCTTCGCTCGACATGAGTTGCCGCCAGTGTTGCTCTTCCACGAGCACGATCATTCGACGGGATACGGCGCGGCAATCGCCCGTTCTAGTGGTGAGTGTCACTGGCGGCAACTCATGTCGGGCGACGATATTTTTCTTTGTGGTTCGAAAAAAACATCGACGTTGAAAATTTGAACGGGTGGTTTTTCAAGATGAAAGACTGCTCTATCGCGTGATATAGTTCGATTTTCCGCTGGACCCTTATTTTTTGGGATAAACTGAAAAGTATCCTCAAGAAATGGTGCAACAGTGGCGTCTCTCCATCTTTAATCATAGTTTATACATGTTTAAACAATCATAATGTATTAATATTGGATATCACTGTATTCGGGAAAGTCTACAGAATCTTTTGACGTAAAGAACAATTCAATATCTTTTATAATAACATCACAATATTTGTTTAAAGTTGAAAAATGTGGTTTTTTTCAAGTCCATGTTTCTCAAAAACTGTACGTGTAGGAGAAAAATTAAGGCCAGATTCGGAATCAGCGCAAAAAACTCTATAAGGTACACCCAACAGTTATAGGGAAACAAATTTGGTGTTGGACAGTGTAATCAGATTGACGTGCATCAAACGTGAATTAGTTGTGCGGAATTCCGGTACAAATATGCATTTTTGTGGATACTTGCATTTATGAGGATTTTATTCAACATTTATGGACACAATGGATACCATTTTATAGCGATCTCGAGTAAACTACTCATGTGAAAACAATTTAAAAGTGAAAAGGCATTTACCCCTTCTACTCGATAATTCCATAGGGAGGATATTAGAGATGCACTTGTGGACTTTAACGAGTAGGTCGGTTCAATGGCGTCCAACGATTTATTAAACATTTTCACCTCGCTGGGGCCCCAAATGAGAACCAAGGTATGCATGCATATGTCACTTGATACTTTGATACGTAACTGTCGCGCGCATCTATGACGTACGCAACGTATACTTTTATTAAACTTGTTGCCGCATTTTAAACGGATTTTTAATTGTTAATAAATAAATAACGAAGCCGAAATCGCAATTTTCTCTATCCTTCATTTTCGTCTTATATTATCATCGAAAACCACCTCTTAAATTTTCTCCCACCTGTTGTCGAACACCTTGTATATACATATGTCGGAACGTGACGGCAATGAAGCGTAAGGCTTGTTTATTGTACAAGACAATTGTATTGTCTTTTGGAATCAAGCGTCAGTGTAGGATTGAGTTTGGTTTTGAAATAGCAGTTTGGGCATTTGGTTTATGCGTTTACCGTCGAATAGCTGAGAATCCGATGCTTGGTCGTACCTTAATAATTTCCCAGCGAAAGAGCAATAAAACTAAGTGTCAACTAATTGACTTTTTCGGTATTTATCGACCCAATATTAATATAAGACTGTCTACTGTTCAAGAGTAGCTTGAACTCGCGACAGATATGTTAGCAATAGCTTTCTACAATTAAATAAATGGAATAGTTTCGAAGTACTAATCACAAGATCAATTTGAGAAAACGTTAGTGCAAAAGAAATACGAAATACCAGGGATTCTAGAACATGCTATGTAGCCAAACTGTCAACTCACGTGTTTCTGAAGAAAATGCAGTGATTCTGACAAAAATCACTTTCGTTGTCACTGTTGTCACTGTTGTCACTGTTGTCACTGTTGTCATTGATAATTTTGAAGCTATGTACTGTCCGCTTGCGGGTGATACGTCTTGTGGCAGATTTACGAGTCGTAGACTACGACTGAGTCAGTCGGACTGACCTTCGTGAGGACACTGAGGACTCGTGAGTCGTGAGTGAGCCCGACAGCCCCTACCACCCCTCATTTCGTTCTCACATTACTTAAACTGTAGATGTAAACAAATCACCATGCACTTCTGGCGGTACGACCACGGACCTAAGGTACGATCAGTGCTGTGATATAGTACAAGATTTCAGTCTCATGCGCGGCGATTTTAGCCTCGGTAAAGTAAGTTTCACGATAAAATCGGGTACCTTGGGTTTGATTCTGAACAAGAATGTATAACAAGTGTATTTGTGTATATTTTGTAACTCGTAGGACACGTCCTGGAGTCTTCTTGTCCGGAATAGGTCGTTTCGGTACATTCCGGCGATATATTGTGAGTTAGCGCTCTACTACATCAGTTATCATCCTGCACATCAGGCCGCGCATGCGCGTGAAATCTGGCACCATGTCGCAGCACTGCGAACACGCGTGAATATCTATACATTAGTATACAGTGGCACGCAATAATATTCGGCCGCTCTAAAAAAGACGATAACTTTTTTAATATTGTACTACACGATTTGAACTTGCTTGGAAAGTTTTTTTTATGCACAATAAAAATTGTTGGCACTAATTCCATGATACAGAATCTGGATAGACCCTTTCTTCTTCTATTAATTATTTTAATAAGTTGAACACATAATACGACAGTATTATACATATATTCTTGAAATGTTTTTACTATTTTGCATTGGATTCATTTTTGTCAGAAGTTCATAAAATCAGCAATCTAGATAGTGATCAAATTATTATTAAACAGTATGAAATTTATTGTCCATACGAGGAATTATTACTTTTATTATTTTTAAAAAGTTAGCAAAAATTCTGTGTATCTAGCCTTTTATAAAAAATATGATAACTTTTTAAATATTGTACGTATTTAAGTATTGTAATATTGGGAAGCTAGAGCAATTAGTTTACTACAGGATGCGAAAAGAAATTTTTTCAAAAATTGCAATTGATCGTAATTGTAGAAAAAATACTAAAAGTTGCATTTTCAACGTATTTATGTGGGCCTATGTTGAAAATTTAAAAAATACGTTTTGTAGATCCGTGTCAATTAAACATATTCTGAAAATGTCGTCAAAATCTGTCGACGTTGCAATGAGCTACAAACGTTTAAAGATGGTAAAATGGATGGTAATTGCAAATTTTCATGATTTTTGACCTCTCACTGCAATAAATCAAAGGATCTTACATGTTTCAATGTCTGTCGTTGTTTCCTGCATCAACCAATTTCGATGAAACGTTCACAGTGCATATAATTGAAACAGATCTACAAAACGTATTTCTTTAGTATTTTTTCTACAATTCCAATCAATTGCAATTTGTGAAAAAATTTCATTTCACATCCTGTAGTAAACTGATTGCTCTTGCTTTCCAAAAGAGTTCAAATCGCATGGTCTAATATTTAAAAAGGTATCGTCTTTTTTAGCGCGGCCGAGTATTATTGCGCGCCACTGTGCATACTCTATCCGTGTGAGCATAGCTGGATAAAATAGTACAGTATATATAAATATGTATAAATAATTAAAATATATACATTATACTTCAAAATAAACTTTTTATTTTTGAAAATTTCCCTTCATAATATAATCATATTTCAACGCATATTTGTTTATAATCGGGATCCGGTTAATCGAGATCCTACTGTATTCTAAACAGCAAATAGGGAATAATCCTATTTGTTAAAGTATGCGTACAACTTTAAAAATAAAATATTTTATTTGATACAGCGTTGTATTCCGTTAATTAGTATTTTATTCGTAAGATACAACGGAACTTAGTCAGAAACATGTTGACAATATACAGTTGGTGTAAAAAGTATTCGTACACCCACTGTATATAGGTTATAACTTGAATAGTGGGGTTTTAGGAATTGTAAGGGGTTCTTTTTTTGTTTTTTTGTTAAGGGTGAGGATAAAACCGGCATGCCGTAAACACACCTCACCCGGAACGGTCAATGGTCCGTCCCTCTACAACCAGCAAACTTGGCCGAGCCAGGAGAATCAGGGACCTACTGTTCGTATTACACCTGATTCCCCTTTCTCGCACCTTACGCCACCCATGTTCTTACCTGTTAGGAATTGTAAGGGCTAGAATATGATAAGGTCAGAGTTTTGAAGATGACGTGGCCAGGCAAATGTTCGAATACAGTGCGGCAAGGACAAAGGATGACGCAGAATTTCACGATGAGTCCAGGATCAAATCATGAGTTTGTGAAAAACAGGAAGCCGGGCATCTACGTAGAATAAAAGGACGTTGGTATACAACAACAGTAATGTTTGAAAATAGTATTTTATTTGAAGAGTATTGAGAATATTTGTGTATTTTGTGTCTTTATTTTCTAAATTTCAATTTTAAATATTATTGCTGAAAATAAGAGTTCGAATTCGATACATTTTAAATAATTTCCTTACGGTAAGATATAAACTGTATGTTTATCAGCGAACGAAGAATTTTTAGAAGAATATGAACGTTGTATGCAACCCATTGATAATGTCTTTCGGTGATATATTTCCTTCGATTTTGGGAATAGAGTATATATCTAATAATACTAATAAATAATAAAATAATAAATAATAAATAATATCCTACAGTCCGTTTTTCTCAGAACTGCAATGTTTACGTTTCTTGCATGAAACACCGGTGAGGCATAAGACCTGTCTCGTTCGCGAGTTTTTGCCTCACCATCGATATCAGTTATGCGAGTTTGATTACAACCGGCGAGATGATCGACCGACTAGATAAACCTCGCCGTATCGAAATCGAAAGTTCGTCGAATCCGTCATTATTGTCTCGTGGGCCGTCGTAAATTATAATTATGTATTATAATTATAATTTTTGGAAAATCTTTTTTGCATATCATTTCGTAAACCGATGCTTCTAATTGATTATAAAAGATCAGGTCGTCTGGTACAATTATAAAAAAGTTATTCTATTTTAAAAGGTGTACGAATAATTTCTACACCCACTGTTGTTGGATGACCAACTATTTACTTTATGATAAATAGTGACTAATATGTGTTCGATAGTGAACCTCGACCGGTCACAACCCTTATTAGCACAAAAATCAGCACTATGACACATCATTGCAGTCATGCACGCTCTCCCTCTCCCTTTAAGGGACTGCTATTTAACACTAAACCTACCGAACGAGTATAGTATTATAAAAATAACAAGATTAAATTTATTTATATTTTGTGCGATTTTTGTGCTTTTTTTGTGCGAATAAAAAAACGTATTCAATCAATTCCACAAGTGTTGGTAGGTTAAGTGTGAAATAGCATTGAAGTCGGGCCTCTTGTAAGGTGCGGCAATCAAGTCAGTAATTATTAAATTATTAGCGTGTCATAAACCTTTAGATACACACACAGGACTCCGCAGCTGTGTTTACTAAACTCCTCGAAAATAGCGAATTTTTGACCGGCTAATATATTTTACAACTTAATTAATACCAAACCTATCGGTAAATAACGGTCAGTTCGTCGCTTCGGTACAATTAACCTTCTCTCTGTGTACTGCTCTTGTGTGCAGAGGGGTAACTAAACGCCTTACATTTTTCGAGCAAAACGAAAGAAAAAATTTGTCTGCACAAGTGTTTGTGAAATTTCATTGATTTTTAACAGATAAGTGCTTTCTGTGCGATAGTAATGCAATTTTTCCGCTGATGATCGAGTACTTAGGGATCTGCAAATCATGTAAGCTATTACTATTAACTAGCAAAAATAATTTTTCAAAAGAGTTGTTTAACATTAAGTTATACGAACCAACTGGAAGCCTCTTTGTCTCCTGTTAGGAGACTTACTGGTCGTTATGGCAAGGCGTACTAACTTTGTCTTTTTAAGAATGAATCGGACAGGGTAACAGATGTTAAGGTTATTCGATGTTTTAGGTCTTTAGGTGAAACGTTTTAGGGATTTACAATAGCCTGGAATTCCCCAGGTTTATGACACGCGACGGCTATTGAGGAGGACGGAAACAAATTTGTACACCGAATGGTTTCCAAATGTTCAAAAAATCTTTCTCACGAATAGACCTTTTGTCACGCCAGTGTCGTAAACCTTGTCGACGAATACCCCACGTGTTCTGTCCTTTTGTGATGGAAAATTGTCTGAAAAAAATATCTAGCACCAATCGAAACTCGTGATAGACAAACGCAGAAGAGATGGACAGAGGATCGATGAACAATAGACTGATGACTAACTACCTGGGAGGAGGTGCACAGCAACATGATTCAGCCAGGTGAACAATAAGAAGGAACCGAAGATTATGCATCCGGCCAAATTGAAGACGACAAACTGCGTTTTATATATACAGGGTGTTCGACAACAGGTGGGAGAAAATTTAAGGGGTGGTCCTCGACGATAACATAAGACGAAAATGAAGAATAAAAAAATTACGATTTCGGCTTCGTTATTTATTTATTAACACATAAAAATCCGCCTTAAATGCGACAACAAGTCTAACAAAAGTATACGTTGCGTACGTCATAGAGGCGCGCGACAGTCACGTATCAAGTGA
>CM052190.1:9943167-9969288 GCA_028455805.1 Lasioglossum figueresi | reverse complement strand
GCGTGGTGTTTACACCGATATACCCGAGCCGAGATCAATCATCGCCGCCGCCAGTGGAGTGAGAAGGCACTGGACACTGAACTGAGTATAAACAAAGGACAGTAATGCGTATTTCACTGTATCATCCAATAGTAACATCGTTTCTAAAGATGGTGCTGACAAATTTTTTTCCTTTAACTATTCTACACTGACACTTTTACGATTAGACGTAGTCGGCTAACGTTGTTGTCAAACTACCGTCGTGGACTAAAGCCGTTGTCGGTTAAAATCGTTGTCGGTCAAAGTTTGGAGTCGGTGAAATATTGTCGGTGAAAACTGTATCGTTGATTTCCATAGGACCCTTACAATCCTAGCGGTTCCCCCGTTTCGTATCGGGTTCGTCCGTACACCCTAACCACCGACGAGATACTGTTATCTCGTCGGTGCCCTAACTAACAAACTGCAACCATATTCCTAGGGTTAAAACTCATCACATAGGACGTAACAGATACCATCGACATTGTCATTTTTTACTTATTTATTATCACGCTTGCATGCGATCATTCTCACCCAGAAACGCAGACATTTATTCACTGAAGCCTAGAATGCAGGCAGCGTTGAGATTTTCTAAGGTGGCTCATGTAACCAAGCAGAAGCTTTACAAACTGGTTTTAAGTTAATTTAAGTTAAGAGGTGCATTGAGCTATATATGTAATACGTTAATATAAAGTAATTAAATAAATATATATATAATAATTGTTTAATATTTCTAAAAAGATACATCGTTTTTTAAATAATTGGAGTCAGATGTCGCTGTAGTATTCTCCTGCGAGCACGTTTGACTACACGTTTGAGCATTCTGCCACCATGTAGCATTGCGTTGTACGGACATCTAATTGTAAATGCAGCAAATGATTCTTGCCGGAATTTACATTGCGTCTTACAGAAAAAATGGCGAGCATTATAGACGCACTAACAAAAATGATCATTTAATACTTCCCAGTTATGACTTTGTAATTGTTGCGTGTACAATTGAAGGGGGAAGACTGTATTTTATGATAAATGCACGTAATAAATTTATTAACTTAGCACTCGAGTGGTGACTCAGAGTCGCCACGAAAAATTATTGTACCATTATCGCAAATATTGTTTACATTGTTAAATATGTTGGCATCGAACCAACTACTAAACATTTAAGTATTTTCTAAGGTATTGTATCAATTGCAAATCCATAAAATTTATAATTTGCTCTATACAGGGTGAGTCGGTAGAAACGGACCAAACTCCAGGAATGGATTGTACACAGGAAAATAATGTAAAAAAACTCATACGTTCTTATCCGACTTTCATTTGTTTTCATTTCATAGCGCGATTACAATTAAACCAAATTTCATACATTAACATTTCGGTTATCACAGTCTTATTTTAACAAATGTTCGAAAATACCGCCATTGACCTCTAAACTTTTTGGCTTCGTCCACGAATGGCTGCTGTTGCTCTCCCGATTGAAAAAATACAAATTAAAAATAAAAATAAAATGAAAATCGGATATGAACATATGAGTTTTTTTACATTATTTTGCTGTGCACAATCCACTCCTGGAGTTTGGCCCGTTCCTCCCGACTCACCTCGTACAATTATGCTTGGTAATATTCATGTGTTAACAGTTACTTTGTTCTTCGAAATCTACTGACTATTGAGGCTATTCATGCTGAAAAAGTTAGATGGCAAAATGGTCAAGGGCGTGCGTTGAGACGTACTTAACGTGTGGCCGACTCGAGTTACAATTTGGGTCTACGCAGCGTTTGACATCAGATGATACCATTCTTGAGAGCCCTTCGGTATTTCATTGATGTGTTTATTGGTTTGTGACTCAGGTAGGTCTGGAAGGTTTCATTGGACACCCTTGTCAAAGAAGGTCGCCTTGACCGTACCGCTGCCACTGGTACTTGACGCAGCGTGGGCTCAGATGTGGCGCCCAGGGCCTGTATAGCTAAGACTAATTTATGGGTCCCAAAAAAGGGCTTGGAACTAAATGTTTATATCTGGCATTCACGTAATTTGATCTATGGGCGTTGCACTCGTGAAGAAACCTTCTATGTACTCTATTATTGGCTAAGGCTCTACTCTTCAATATTTTGAGATATATCGGGATACCGTTGTGTACAATTACTATCAATTACGTTGTTGTACACTCATACACGAAAGTATTCGAACGCTCACAATTCTGACATTCAACTAACGAGATATGTATGTTAGACTAAAGCATTTGATGTAATATTCCACATATAGCAAGGGATGGGTCTCAAGACTACATACACGAAGTTACAATACAATTTAACAATATATACCGTTTTTGCAATACATACATTGTAAACACGTGCCAGACGTGGCGTACAAAAGTATTCGAACTTTGGACAACTAAGAATTTCCGACGCTAATAGAATGTAGACAAACAATTTCCAACGCTCACAGAATGAAAACAAACATTGCTTAGTTCGCTAGCAGTCGGTCCAGGGCAAACAGTGTTAAAAATTTCTGTCACAGTTTTCATTTTAAACACTATAACAAAATGAATCGCAAGAAATCCGAGACAAGCAAGTCGATCAGAGAGTTAATAATAAAATGGTATAAGGAAGGCAAATCGTTAAGTGAAATTGCAAAACTTGTAAACAGAAGTGAGTCCACGATTCATTATATGGCGAAGAAATTTAATACGCAAGATAACATTGCTACCAAGCCCTGTTGTGGACGTCCAAAATGCTGACTGATAGAGAGGAGAAAACAATCGTACGAAAAATCAGACAGGATCCATTCATTTCTGGATCACAATTGGCATCAATGGTGGCTACACAGTTCCAGAAAGAAGTGCATTTCGAATTGTGTCGTCGATTATTAAGAAATAATGGTTTACATGCACGAGTTCCAAGACGATGTTACGGATAGAGAAGCGTCCTAGATAACCTTTCATATCTTGGTTGAACCCTTTCATTAGGACTGAGCTCTGGCTCTAATTTCATTGGAGGTGACAAAAAACTAGAATTATTAGTCTGGCCCTAAGTGCCCTTAGATTAAGAACAAAGCAGTTCATTCATTGTGGGGGTATATAAACCCTCTGACTTTTACTCTCGTGGGCTAGTACTTCGGTAGACACGAATAGAGTCGCGTCCTGCTGCATCTCGTAGAGACAACTTCCAGTGAGATCGGGCTAAAGTTCCCCTTCGTATCAACGTTAACCATACAGATTCCGCGAGTCCGGTATAAAATCTATTAGGCATTTCTAAAGTCGCTACGAGACCCCCGCATTGCCAGCGCGTTAAAACCGAGCATCTGAAATTAGATAACAACACCTTTCTTTCAATTCATCTTATTCATTCGCGACAATTACACATGTAACACGCTCGTTGGTTGAATATATTTGTGTTATTTGATAATTTCGTGTAAACTCGCTAAACCCTCAATTATTGTTCCTGTATCCTAATAGAGTAATTGAACGTTCCCACAAGATACAACCTTACCGCTCAGGTTGTATCAATTAGATTATAACAGTTACGAGGCCCCTACTAACATTCCTAGCGACTCCCTGATTTCGCATCAGGTTCGTTCGCGACATTCCTATTTTTCCAAACAGAGATTTATTCTACCTAGTGGCTCCCCAATTTCGCATCGGGTTCGTCCACGAATACTACACAATCCTAGTTGCTCCCTGATTTCGCATCAGGTTCGTTCGCAACATTCCTATTTTTCCAAACAGAGATTTATTCTACCTAGTGGCTCCCCAATTTCGCATCGGGTTCGTCCACGAATACTACACAATCCTAGTTGCTCCCTGATTTCGCATCAGGTTCGTCCGCATCCTAACAGCTCCCTGATTTCGCATCAGGTTCGTCCGCATCCTAACAGCTCCCTGATTTCGCATCAGGTTCGTCTGTGCTCTTTGCCAACCTCCTAGCAGCTCCCTGATTTCGCATCAGGTTCGTCTGTGCTCTTTTCCAACCTCCTAACGGCTCCCCAATTTCGCATTGGGTTCGTCCGCGAAGTTTCACCTACCTAGCAGCTCCCTGATTTCGCATCAGGTTCGTCTGCGTTTGACTCCATTCCTGGAGGCTCCCTGACTTCGCGTCAGGTTCGTTCTCGCAATCTATAATCCTAGCGGCTCCCCAATTTTGCATTGGGTTCGTCCGCGCACCTTCAACTAACAAATTGATTCCTTATTCCTAGGGTAATAACCCTTCGCCGGCCACTCGCCTTGCTCGCGGCCCTGGCTCGTAACAACGAAAACCATTTATTAGTAAGAGAAATAAAATTTTGCATTTGCAATTCGCCGAAAAATTTATTTATATAAGTAATTCGTTCTGGAACACGCTATTATTCTCTGATTAGAGTAAATTCAACGTTTTTGGTAGCGATGGATGTAAAAAAGTTTGGAGGAAACAGAACACAGAATTGGAACTACGAAATCTACAGTCGACTATTAAACACAATGGTGGATCTGTATGAGTCTTTTGGGGCTGTATGGCATCTAGTGGAGTGGGAAACATCGTGTTCATTGACGGAATAATGGATAAAACACAGAACTTAAAAATTTTGCAGGAAAACCTAAAAGACAGTGTATCAAAATTGAATTTACCAAATAAATACTGGTTTCGATCGGACAATGATCCTAAACATACCGCTAAAATAGTCAAAGAATGGGTTTGTATAATGCTCCACACGCGTTATAGAATGAGGTGGAAAGAAGATTGAGAACGTACGTGTTTATAATAAATGTATTGTAAAAACTCTATATATTGTTGGATTGTTTTCTAGGGTTACTTATGTAGCCTTAAGATCAGTCCCTTGTTATATGTGACAAATTACTCCAAATACTTCAATGTAACATACATATTTCATTAGTTGAATGTTAGAATTGTAAGCGTTCGAATACTTTCGTGTATGAGTGTGTATGTATGTATAATATACTATTCCCTTACTTATTTCATTACCTTTCTACACTAGTCGCAATTGGGCATCGACAAGACGCAACAGAGTGCTCGTCGACATCGTTGGCAAAAGGAATTGTTATAAATATTATCCAGCTGGAAGATAGTCAATTTATCAATAATTATCTATTACAACGATCGGTATTCTTCCGAAGTCAGTTCGGGTGGGGAGAGTTGCGCATCGTTGCACCTGAGCTGAGTGTATCTTGGAGTTGACCTGCTCTACCTTGATCGGTGATCTACCAGAGCCATCATTGCCTACAATGGGTGTACCTTGCTCTACCTTTAGCTAACTTAGGCCAAGAGTCATTTGAAACTTCCTCGGCCTATCCTTGCCTACCTATTAATCTATGTATTTTTCACCTATTTATTACCAATGGTTTCTTTATTTATCTTGACCCACTTTCAACAACTCTTTTGATTTATTAATCCCAACACAAAGTTTCTGTTTCACAGTAGATAGGACCTGATCATTCAACGAACACCGTCGATATTGACGGTTTTGATTTGCATCGGAATTTTGTCTTGAGTCTTCAAACGAGTGTTCAAATTATTTAAAAATAAATTTCTTGAAATGTAGTATTTTTCGAGCCTGCTAAATACAATCCAATTTTAATTTTACGTTGGTAAGTAAATATGTAATTGCAACAAAATGACACGGTTGCATTGATTCAGAAAAAAAATAATACGAATCATGCGTTAAACTGTACAAATTATATGGACCGTTTATTTTGAAAGTGGTGCAAGTCCATTTTTTTTAAACGAGACCTCGCATAATTTGTGATTAATTTAGTGTAAATAGAATGTCGTTTGTTCTTTTTTTTAATGGACTTGCACCACTTTCAAAATAAACGGTCCATATATGTACCAGAAATAGACAGCACATAATTGACGATAATTATCAAAGAAAAGTCGGAACATGGAAATGCTCTTACTGCATCAAATATTGACCAGTTGTGGCAGTAGACGTCACTAGTAAATAGTGTCCACAAGAAAATACTGACACGTTGTTTTCACTCATCGACCGATGTAAGCTGGTGCTACGTAATGCAGATGTTTCCGTTGGTGACCCTTGACCGTTCAGGAGACGTACACTGCCGAAACAGAGGGCCTATTCAACAGCAAAGGGCACTTTCGATGATGCAGCGAGTTGCATAAGTTCCAAGAATTCAATTCTAATTAAAAGAAGCACGTTTAGAAGCACTATTAACCCCTTGCCGTATTTTGACGAGACAGACTCGCGATGAAGATTTTTAACAAAGTCTAACAAATATGAATGTTACGCGTTTCATTTTAGATTAAATACAATTTGATTCGTTTGCGATCAATATTTAAGCATTAAAATAAATGTAGCCATACAAAAAATATACATTTTCTTTCCCCTTCTCCGACATTTTTGTGCAAAAAGACGGTCCAATCACTGTAACTGTAAAGAAAATTGTACAGCAAAGGGTTAATCGGCTTGACTCCAACTTCCAACGTTAAATTACATCAAGTTACATATAACTGCGGATGTTTATGCATTTTACCATTTTTCTAGACAAATTTGAAGAAAGTGGAACGAAATAAAATCTTATTTTTAATGGGAACAGCCTTTGTAAATCCAAAACGAATAAAAATTGCACAAAATTCTATCGAGCTTTATATTCTAGCCTGTTTTCAACATTTTCATAATCTATAAATGCATAAAGATCCGCAGTGAACATATAACTAATAATAATAACGACAATAAGTCGTTGAAAAATCGCTAGAAGAATTAATTTGATTTTTACGAAAATTGCAACAAATTAACAATGACTAGCATTGCACGATTCATACACGTGTGCAATGTGTGCGAATTATTAAATATGTATATTTTTGATTACACAGCATTTACGTGTTATCTTTCAATTATAATATACGGATGGTAAAAGGAGCTTGCAGACAGAAATTGACGTGTCTGGACGTCACGATTATTACAACTAATAACGTTTATAAACTGTGATCGGAACAAATGAAAAGTAACTCATCTCAATAAAAATGATACAATTTCATAATCGTTGATAAAAAGAATTGGACCGTGTACATTTTATAAAAAAAATATAGAAGAAAAGCAATGCTAGATCTATTGGGTTGGAACGAAAGTTCGTGGCGTTTGTAAATTAAAATTGAAAGTTAATATTCAGGTATTTACTCATAGATTTATTCAATAACAAATTTTCCATTCCGTTCTATTACTTTTTAACGTTCCCGAGGTAACTTCTCGTGTTATTGAATAAACATGTGAATAAGTACCTTAATTTTATCTTCGACTCTGAATTTAAAAACGCTACGAACTTTCGTTCCAACCCAATATTTATATGTTCTGTTACACATTACAGACTATAACACTTGCCACGGTTCTGTTTACGAAGTGATTGACTTGCCCGCTTCGCGCCGATGACAGACAGGTTGCTAGTCGTCAGGTGCATTGACTCGAATTTTGAATTACTTATTCCCCCCCAACACTAAATCGTTTAATTTGTCAATAGCCAGCGGATTTTATGCATTTATGAAATTAAAATGATAAAAAGATTCGCTGAATTTAAAAATACTGTTACATTATTAAAACCTGTTAAACATATTACGACAGAAGAAAATGTCTATTTCACTCCAGTATGTTGCAATTTAGGTAGAAAATTTTTATTTTGCATAAAGAGCCGCTGTCTATTTATTTTTGATATTGTAAACACGCATTTATGGAAAATTTATTCAATAAATTAATTCTTTTAGGTATATAGTGTGACTAGACTGCAGATTTGATGCATTTATGGGAAAATTGAGTATAATATGAAATAGTGGGAAGATTAATAAGAATGAAAGCATGTCGATAAATTATTTTTATTTTACTAAAAATTATTAAGGAAGGAAACCTAACATTTGGTTTCTATTTCTGTTAATTGACCAAGAATATTTTTATTATTGTGAATAAAGATTCGCAGTTTAGTCATGACAAAAGTTGTTAACATTTTGTTGTAGGTGCATTCCCATTATTTTTAGTAACTTTTAGTTTAAAAACTTCAGCAAATTTTTTAACAATCTAATTTCTATTGCATATAATTATGCGTTTTAGTAATAAATTCTGAACATTGCGCCAGAATGGGCAGACTCCGCATTTAGTTTTGTTATCTCTTCGTAATTAGATGCGCGAATTGCGTTTCTTTGAAAGATTTTGCAAAATACGGGAGAATAATATTTTCCAATCGGGACCGACACGCGGAATACACAGATTTTAACGGACGCAAATTCAGAATAATTTGCATTGTAAAACTGTGGTGTCATTTTCATAAACAACTTTTCAAAGATCGACTCTGTGGCGAGTACATCGACAACGCAACCGCTCTTTTGCATTGTAAAAACATGAAACTCATTCTCGTCAACGAAATTATGTTCATTTTCAACACCATTGCTATATTCCTTAGAATTTATTTGCAATGCCTTAATGACAATTGTGAAAATTAATTTCGCTCGTGGAACTGTATTCTTCGAAACAATCTGTGCAATGGTTGACTATGAGTATGTAACAGAAATGGAAATTCATTATTTACGAGACTAATGAACATGAAAATAAATATGTCCACCAATTAGTGAAACTAATCACTTACAACTACATTATCAACCTAATGATTGATGTCACAATGACGTCATAGTTAACGTACAGCAGATTTTAGTATGATTTTGGTATAAATAATTAATTTTCACAACGTGTTGTGCACTTTTAAAAACATCTCGTATAATAAACTTGACTTTACGTCACGTGTTGAAGTGTTGTGAAACGTTTTGAAGGTGAAAGCTATATATGCTCGTTGAAATATTTAATATGCAGTATGTTGCATATATAATGATAGAATACTAATGCAACGTGCGCGCATCATCGTCTAGATTTGACTACAGGATCCTTTTTTCCTCTAGCAAATCTTCACGGTTTCCTCGATATTCAGTGGTACAACTGTAGAGTTTATTTTAAAAAACTTATTTATTTTATGTATTCGTAACTTTTAACCTTCACGTACACTACTGTGCAAAAGAAAGAAGCACCCGGCCATATTTAATAGAAAAGCGTAAAAAATCAAATAAGAACACAGTAAGTTATGAAAATTTCGCTGTTTAATTGAATGGTTCTGAGAATGCGTGTTATTGTGGATTACCTAATACTTTAAATGTAATAAATCGATTTTTCACTTTGTACAATACAATTTCTACGTGAAGATATTGTTTGTCATTATATCTTATAATTAGACTGCGGATATTGTGCATTTATGACAAAAAGGGGTACGTACAATTGAAAACGGTAGACATATTAAAAAGATTTCGCTCCTGTATCTTGGAATCAATGAAAACACGTTTATTTTGCATAAAGATCCGCAGTTTACTTATAATTAAAGATATTGTTTGTCATTATATCTTATAATTGTATCATGTGCTTCTTTCTTTTGCACAGTAGTGTATATGCCATACTTATTTTCTGTTAGACAGCCGGCGATCATTATTATTACCCTACCCCTAGAAAATTAGGGTACACAGGAAAAGGTAAGATGATATCTGAAATGTTCTACAAAATGTTTAGCAAAATGTGTAGCAAAATGTGCTTTGGACAAAATGTAAAATTAAAGTGATTTAAGTAAGCGTAACATTGCATTTGCTTGTGCAATATACGAATTTGTAAAAGTGTTTTCTGATTGTACACGCATCAAAATGTCAATTTTTTATGCGACAGCGGAATGAACCACCGAATCGGTGAAATTGAGAAATGAATAATTCGTTTAACGAATCGAAAACTTTCTTCGAACTTCTCTCGATCCTCCATTTAAACGATCGAATGCGTTATTCATAAACGTCACGTACTTTGTGTAACTGTACAAATTTCTTATTGGACAATGCGGAACAAAGGATGCCATGCTGCCAACGAATTGTTACGTAAGTTGTCGTCAGAGTTTTTTCTCTTTTAATCGCTGCGAATTAATAGTACAGTAACAATTTATCTACTAATTTTTGTCGTAATTGTAAATCTTGATCATTTGATTTTTATACTTTGTAAAAAGGCTTACACCCTTTAACGTTATTTCAAGCTTTTTAATTTAATAAATATGTATACTAATCTAAACAATTTATACAGAGTTCAACATTGTTCAAAATCTTTGCGAATGCGATTCTCGTCTGCAAATATGAGAAAACATTATAAGTAGCATTTAGTTTTTCACGTCAATGTTACAATGCATATAAACTACAAAGATATGTACAAAATTTACATGAAATAGATAGCACGATCTGCAATTAGTATTCAAGTATCTACATAATGCAGAAATGCTAATCGTTAATTGTTGTTGAAATATGCATCTGTGCTTTCAGGTTGAAAAATATCGTTATAGAATCTTTTTATGGATCAGTTTTCTTTTCTTTCTTTTTTCTCTTGGCATTTACTTAATCTTGCACCCATTCTTTTTCGCATATCTAATACAGCCGTTTCTTATTGCAGTAGCACAGCGCAGCGCAGCGCCATGTGCGTTTAGATCTAATCCAGCTTTGAATGTCCCTGAAGCATCCGACAAGAAAGTGTTTCCACAAGGCTATCCCCTTCAAACAGAATATTTCGTACTCAAAATATTTCACATTTCTCATGATTCCACAACTCTTCAGATCATTCTGTTAATGTCTTAAAACTCAAAACTTTTCACAACATTCAATAACATTGTACTCGTTCAGAGTTTCAGCATGTATTCGTATGCTACAAATGTGAATGCAATTTATAATTATCAAAAAATGTAAAATTGAAACGTTTGTCCGCAAGAATATAAACAAAAATTGTTTAATTTGAAAATAGATACAGTGAACCGGATTAATATTCGGACGCTCTAAAAAAGACGAAAACTTTTTTTAATATTGTACTATACTTGATTTGAACTGTTTTGGGATGCTAGAGCAATTAGGATGTGAAAAGAAATTTGTTCAAAAGTTGCAATTGATCGGAATTGTAGAAAATATACTAAAAATTGCATTTTACAACAAATAAAAATTTTACAACGTAAAAAAATACGTTTTGTAGATCTGTAAAGATGGTAAAAATTGCAGATTTTCACGATTTTCGGCCTCTAATTGCAACGAATCTAAAGATTCTTTCATCTTTCAATGCCTACCGTTTTCTCCCGCATCAACCGAGTTCAATTAAACTTTCACAATGCACATAATTGACACAGACCTACAAGACGTATTTTTTTAAATTTTCAATATAGACCCACACATAAAAAAGTTGTAAAATGGAACTTTTAGCAATTCTTCTACAATTCCGATATATTGTAATTTTTGAAAAAATTTCTTTTCGCATCCTGTAGTTAACTACTTAATTACTCTAGCTTCCCAAAAAAGTCAAAATCGTATAGTACAATATTTAAAAAGTTATTGTCTTTTTTAGAGTGTCCGAATATTAATCCGATTCACTGTACCTAAGTACTCGACCATTAACATAAGGATTCATTTATCAGAACGACCCTTAGCTTAAAACTTAATTAACAAGAATTTCATTAAGGGAGCAAAACAAAATTAGGGGACGTGGATTTAATTAATTCTTTTATCTACTCTTTCATCTGCTACTTCTACGTTTTCTTATTTTATTTTAGATTACAGTACAATTCTATAGATTGTCGTGTCACGCGACAACAGAGTAGCTTTTTCTATATTTTCGCAAAACGTTACAATTGAATTACTATCTCTTTCATCTACTACTTCAACGTTTTCTTATTTTATTTTAGATTACAGTACAATTCTATAGATTGTCGTATCACGCGACAACAAAGTAGCTTCTTCTATATTTTCGCAAAATGTTACAATTGAATTGCGAAAAATCTGCAAGAAAGAATCGCTCGTTTAATGCAACGAACCGAGGACGAATTGGAGACATTGAATAACAAGAAAAACTTTATTCAATCTCTTTTTTTCGGCGACGCAAAGTAGACTGATCTCCATTCGCTAACACGTACCGCGGTAGAATGGCATCGATTGATTTAGGGTCAATAACTCGTACGTGGCATTTACATGCGCGGTGATGCAGTCAAGTGTAATTAAAATAACGAACGCGCTATGCGTAACGTTATAGTGCATGGAAGGCCGATCATTTTGCGGCGTTACGCCGTTTGAATCGTTAATGAATCATTGTCACTTTTCATCGACCAACAATGACTGATGTTCCAGTGGCACACAAAAAGACTCGTTGTTAATAGAACCTGTTTTATTTATGATTTTATTACGTAGTTCTCATTCATCAAAGTTTGTAGACTATTAGTAATGCTTAGATTGCAAATTTTATGCATTTGCGTCGCAGAATTGTACAGGAATGCAGCTATTCCAACAGATACCACCAAAAATGATCGTTCAGAATTTGAGAATCGTCTGTATTCTTGTTTAGAAAACAACGGAGAACATTTTGAAAATTTGTTATAGTTATAAAGAAATTACAAGCTTTTTCGCAGTATAAGTATGACTCGCTCTACTCTTTAAATATCTCCGAAACTAGTGCGCAGATAAAAAAAAGTATGCTACGAAAATTGCTGGTGTTTTTACGGACAATAAGATCCCATAATAAAAAATATAGGTTTTCATTTGAAAAAACAAATAAAACACTGACAGTGTCCTCTCTTTCCCCTGTCGAAATCCTAGGACACGTGTTTCACACTTTTTTAATATCTTTCATACTTTTCGAGATATTCCGATTCCCATTTAGTCTCGATCGACGCAAAAAGGCTGTAGGCGATACAGTAAATCCTCTATAAACGCAACAAGGCCGTACACGATAAACGCAACAAAAATATCCCCTCCGCTGTGTAATCTTATCTCGGCTCGGGCTTATCGGTGTGAACCACTACTAATGCGACGCGGAGAGTCGCAGTCATCGGCACAGATTAAAGGCCCGCGCGTCATTACAATGTAATAGCAAAATAAAATCTCTTTTATTATCACTTGTTTTTTTATGAAACTTTCACCAATATATTTGTGGCATTTTTCTGATTAAAATAAGACCAAACACGATATAATTTCAACTGTATTTAGTGGTTTAATTGAGGATGAACGTTTCGGGCGCAAGGTAGGACAGCGTATAGGAAAGAAAGAGACGCGAAGAGTCGCAGTTTTTATACACGCGCTGTCCTTCTCTACATTCCGCTCGGACTTCGAAGCTCAAAAAATAGTGACCCGTCTACGATAAATGCAACCAAATCCCCCCGAGGCTGTTGCGTTTATAGAGGATTTACTGTAAACCGCAAAAAATATCCCCTCCACTGTGTAATCTGATCTCGGCTCGGGTTTATCGGTGTGAACCACTACTAATGCGACGCGGAAAGTCGCAGTTGTCGGCACAGCTCAAAGACCCGCGCGTCATTACAATGTAATAGCAAAATAAAATCTCTTTTATTATCACTTGTTTTTTTATGAAACTTCCACGAATATATTTGTGCCATTTTTCTGATTAAAATAAGACCAAACACGATACAATTTCAACTGTATTTAGTGGTTTAATTGTTTAATTGGTTTAATTGAAAGAAAGAGACGCGGAGAGACGCAGTCGCTTCGGCCTTGCGCTGTTTCTTTTTACACGCGCTGTTCATCTCTACGTTCGGCTCGGCCTTTGATGCTCAAAAAATAGCTACCCGTCTGTGATAAACGCCATCGAATCCTCCAGAGGCTATTGCGTCGATCGAGACATTACTGTACATGTACTGGTTTTCTCGTTAAAAACATATGAAAAATTTACGACGGTGAGAGGAACAGAGAAACCGTGGAATGAAAAAGATCGTGATTATCGCGCGGCAGTAAACTCGGCTGGAAATGCAAGTGTCAAACCTGTACAGCTATCTGGACAGCTATTTGTCTAGGTCAACAACCTGTTTGAACGTGTCGCGTAACCCCACTGCAAAATTCTACTATAAACTTTCAAGCGCAGGTACTGCGTAAATAAAAGAAACCGAGCACTGATCACATCGGGGTTTTCTTTTTTCCTAACTTCGCGAAAAATCTAATAAATATGCGAACACCGGATACATTACGGACAGGTAATAAAGCATGAAAGTATAGAGTTACTTGTACCTGAACATTTAGGGTTGGACAGCAATGCGAATAGCTGTAGAGGATTATCAAGTTAATTAGAGCTCGTTGCGTACTGTAAAACGAATTCATATTCGGACGCTAGAGCAATTAGTTTACTACAGGATGCGAAAAGAAATTTTTTCAAAAATTACAAATCATAGGTATTGTAGAAAAAATACTAGAAGTTACATTTTACAACTTTTTTTATGTGTGGGCCTATATTGAAAATTTAAAAAATACTTTTTGTAGATCTGTGTCAATTATACGCACTGTGAAAGTTTCATCGAAGTCAGTTGATGCGAGAAAAAACGACAGGGATTGAAAGATGTAAGAATTCTTAGATATAGGCCGAAAATCTTGAAAATCTGCCATTTTTACCATTTTTAAACGTTTGTAGCTCATTGCAACGTCGACCGATTTCGATGAAATTTTCAGAATATGTTTAATTGACAGAGATCTACAAAACGTATTTTTTTAATTTTCAATATAGACCCACACAAAAAAGTTGTAAAATTGCAACTTTCAACATTTTTTGTACAATTCCGATCAATTGCAATTTTTGAAAAAATTTCTTTTCACATCCTGCAGTAAACTAATTGCTCTAGCTTCCCAAAAAAGTTAAAATCGTATAGTACAATATTTAAAAAGTTATCATATTTTTTATAAAAGACTAGATACACAGAATTTTTGCTAACTTTTTAAAAATGATAAAAGTAATAATTCCTCGTATGGACAATAAATTTCATACTGTTACTCTAATAATAATTTGATCACTATCTAGATTGCTGATTTTATGAACTTCTGACAAAAATGAATCCAATGCAAAATAGTAAAAACATTTCAAGAATATATGTATAATACTGTCGTATTATGTGTTCAACTTATTAAAATAATTAATAAAAGAAGCAAGGGTCTATCCAGATTCTGTATCTTGGAATTAGTGCCAACAATTTTTATTGTGCATAAAAATGTACTATTGATCACAATATTTTATTATTTATTTTACTTTAATATTCAGAGTTCATATTTAATTTTAATGGTGAAAGTCAAATTATACTTTTATTTAGTTTCTATTTCTTACAGTTAACTTAGCCTCTTATCTGCGAAATTTTGTTGCGAAAATCCCACACAGAGTGCGGGATTAAAATCAAACAAGGGCGTGTCTACGCGTCGAACGCGGAGCAAATGGTTTTATTATAAATTTTACGAAAAACGAGGAAGGATTACATTTTTATTCGATAAAAAATTAACAATTCATTCTTGAAAAGGTTATTGATATTGCACCGCAATAGAGATTTGGATTAACGTGTATACACGTTGAACGCAGTTAAATGGTTAAATGTTTTCATTTCGCATAACGCGTGTTAGGCTACACTAATATTCGGTGATCGAATGGCTCTCTTTGCAACTTCCTTTTTTCATTTCCGAAAGAGAGGTGTATAGCAGAGTGTTACGAACGGGTTTAGTCGGGATTAGAGCGGAGCTCTAGGTAGAATATTAGGAGAAAGGGATTTAGTAGAGGGAAAATTACAAGTGCAATACCTTGAGATACAGAGATTGAAGTAGATAGATAGATAAGCCAGGTAGGTTACCGCAACATAGAAAATGATGGCAGGTAAGGTAGGCAGAAACTAGTTCTCGTAACGAGATGTGGTAGTTAGAAGAGACGAATGAGTACCTGATAGCAGTTGAGCAGCAGTTAATGCATATTATGTAAGGACGTAATGGGGAATTTCAGGAATTTCGTAGAGGGATGAAGAGGGACAACTACCAGCATTAAATTAGATAAGAAAGCAGAACGACTATTCGTTTTTTATTGTCTATATATATAATGAACAAGCAATCAACTGGTTAATTTTGTGATTTGGCAAGATATACATACAGGGTGTCTTATTTGAAGTTTTGCACGGATTTGTTTATCAAACTGTAGCTCGTTCCAAAAAATAGTTTCAAATGAAACCTATCTTGTTTCACAAGAGACGTCTTATGCTGATCACTAGACCGTGAAAAATACTGTTGCATCATTTTCGACTCATTAAAGTAACCAAGAAAATATATAAATTTATATGCAGCGCCTGTATCTTGTAATGAATGCACACTATTTTCATTTTTCATGAAAGTCTGCAGTCTATTAATCACAAATCTTTGCGCGGACGTATTTCCAAGGTTTCACGTTGACCTTTGTGTAGTCCATTCCTATAATACGTTGATTTTCGAAGGTCATTCAAGGTCGTTTATCGCCGTCTGAAACTTAGTTAGCTTCGATGAACGCTCTTGAAATTGTTTATCATCTCTTGTATTCAAACAGATGAGTGGAATCTTATAAGACGGGTCTAACAAAAAGAATCTGTCGTTCCCGATAACTAGACCGCAGATCTTTATGGAAAAGAAAAATGTTCTGCACTGATTGTGGGAAGCAGGAATAAAATAAAAATTGATTTAATCCCTTAATGACTTTGTTACATTAAAAACAACATTACGATATACTTGAATTTTTCTAATCCCACACTGTTTTATATTTCATCCAACCAATTTCTTCATAAATGCATAAAGACCCGCAGTCTACTGATAACATGTACAATTTTTGAGAGGATAGGACTATCATCGAGGAACAAATGTCAGGAGAAATCCACCATGAGAAACAAATTCGAAAATAATTGATGAAAAAACTTAAAAAATGTAAGATTAAGGATACACTTCTTCACAAGTGAGAATGGAATGTGTCGCAACTATTACTGAAAAATGCATCGCATTGTTTCGCTGTTGTCGAGAGGCCCAACCCACTCTCTACTCTACTGCAATTCGCATGCGCGAAACTAATATCACGCACTCATCACAAATGCGTGATTTATGGTTGGCTACGGTACAACAGAGTGACGTTGGAATCTTCGGCTGATTAGCTAAAATTCAATCAAGTAAGATGTAAACCAAGTAGCAACTGTAAATAGAAATCGAACTAGCCGATAAAGAAAGTTATTTCGGTATTTTAAGGCGACATAGAGACAGAGCTGGATTAAGCCCAGTAGCAGAAGTAGCAAATGCTACGGGCCCCGCACTCTTTTGGGGGCCCCGTGCTCTTCTAAGGGTCCCGCGCTTGCAGCAGAAAAAGCCCTGGCTACTATTAACAGATATTTCTTCTAAAAAAAGTCCTTCATTGTGTTTTGTTTTATTATCATTCAAAACCTAGGGCCCCCAGGTAACATTTGCTACGGGCCCCGCGCTAGCTTAATCCGGCCCTGCATAGAGAGCACCATTCTTTTATTAAAGCAATGAACTTTAATGAATAAGATATTTTCCCTTTGGTTCGATGATCTTTTGCCAGAAAGAATAAATAAGAAAATGCATTATTATTGATTAAAGTTCATCGTTTGAATAAAGAAGTTCGGTTTTATTTCACCTTAAAATACCGAAATTACTTTCTTGCCAACCCTATATGTCACAATTAACTGATACTATAAAATTACATTTTTTCAATCTTCGACTTTGGATACGACATTGTGCTAGAATTTATATATTAATATTTTATATCTTAAATCATTTATATCATAAACATATGCAGTCTCTGTTATAATTAGTGTCATTCGAATGACAAACAAACGTATCCCTAATTTTCAAGGTCATCAAGCGACCTCTGCATCAACTCTCGAATAGACGATCTCTTACAAGCTTTCTTTACGAGAGGAGCAACACGCTAATATACATTTCTTTTATTAACATTCTGACTGTCTTATGTTTATTCCTTATTATACAGGGTGTCTCACCCGATTTTGACATCTTGATTTCTCCGCTATTGTTAGCCCTACCGAAAAATGTTTCAGATAAGAATTAAATGGCGCTGAGTGGGGCATGATTTGGTGTTATTTGATTATTAGTGCGTGAACGCGTTCAGGTCATACGAAGGTCAACTTTGTTTTTTTAAAAAGAATTATATACTTTTTAATACATCAATCGATGCAGTTGGACATTCTTTATAAAAAGGTATTAACTTATTTATGTTGAAAAATTAGTCGTGTAGGAGATATTTCGATTTAAATAATTTTACGATATGATTAATGTCGTTTAACTGTAAGATATAAAAGCGAACGTCTTATTGTTAGTGCGACAGTAATGATATCTTAGAATTATTTAAATCGAAATATCTCCTAAACGATTAATTTTCAACATAAATAGGTTGATACTATTTTATAAAGAATGTCCAACTGCATTGATTGAATATATTAAAAAGTCTATAATTCTGTTTAAAAAAACAAAGTTGATCTTGATATGACCTTCACGCGTTTACCCACGAATAAACTATTACACCAAATTATGCCCCACTCGGCACCATTCAATTCTTATCTGAAACATTTTTCGGTAGGACTAACAGCGGCGAAGAAATCAAGATGTCAAAATCGGGTGAGACACCCTGTACAGTTAGTATATTTATTTTTAAAATTTTCCTTCTACTTTATCATTACTGTTATATACACATTTTATTCAGAAAATCACAATATATAGTAAGAATAAAATTTGAAATGTTTCTTCGGATGATAGTCATACGGTTTTATTACGAAATTTTTATTCCCATAGTGTCTTACAGTACTCCAACGTCGAATACGAAGTATTATCGAATATTTAAGAATATCACAAAATTATCTGTGCTTCCATTTCTTATTATTAATTTGTTGTTATTGGTAATTTCATGTTTTCACTTAATTTTCTGCGAGTGAAGGTTACCCTTTGGTCACAATTTATCGTCCAAGCCAAAGAGTTGAAAAGTATAACCATTGAATACTAGATTAGACTATACGTAACATTCACCCTTGATAGTTGGTTGACGAATGTTGTGGAGAACGGACGCAAAAGATAAGTGCACCTCCTCTGTTACTAAAGCACTCTTATATTAATGGAGGATTTAATCCTCCATTAAAAATGCGCTTTCCATAACAAGACTCTTTTATTATTAACCCCTTATCCTGCAATATCGTATCAGACTCGTGATGAAGATTCTGAACAGAGTCTAATGAATATGTATGTTATTAATTTCCTTTGAAACGAGATGAAATTCTATTTTGTTTCCGTTAATGTACAGTTCTTAGAGAACATGTACAGTGCGTGTACAAAATATTCGTACACCTTTTAAAATAGAATAACTTTTTTATAATTGTACCAAACCACCTGATTATTTATAATCAATTAGCCTCATTGGTTTACGAACTGATATGCAAGAAAGATTTTCCAAAAATTACAATTTACAACGTTACATGCAAAAATAAAAAAGGCATTTTTTTAAACATTTTTATTTGGGCCCTTAAAGAAAATTTAAAATACATGAATTGTAGATCTATAGTAGTTACACGCATGTTGAAAATTTCAAAATCGTAGTTTTACACGACTTTCGATCAGTTTCTGCTTAAAATCCACAGAATCGTACATCTTTCGATGCGTGTCGTTTTTTCCTGCGTCAACCGATTTCGATGAAATTTTCAGCATTCGTATAACTAACATAGATCTACAAAACATATATTTTAAATTTTCATCGAGGACCCAAATAAAAAAGTTTAAAAAAATGCCTTTGTTATTTTTGCATGTAACCTTGTAAATTGTAACTTTTTGGAAGACCTTTTTGCATATCATTTCGTAAACCAACGCTTCATTTACAATTATAAAAAAGTTATTCTATTTTAAAAGGTGTACGAATACTTTGCACACCCACTGTAAGTATGTTACGAATTTCCTCACCGAGATGAAATTCTATTTTGGTTTTCTTAATGTACAGTTCTTAGAGAACATGTAGGCATACAGTAGATATAAATGTATTCCCTTTTTAGGAATACAACGAACTACAAAAAAGTTCTAATCACTGAAGCCGTAAAGTAAATCATAGGGCCATTAATGGCAAAAATATTCAAACGTATTCTGAAAATGGCGTATAGGAACAAATGTTAGTTGCAATGTGAAAATAAATTAAAATCACGTGTACCTTAATGTTGTGCTATCATTTCGCCACACAGTGTACAATATTTAAAACTGTTCGAGGTCTTCATTGCAAGTCTGACGCGGCATGATAGCGCAAGGGTTTGAAAGGTTAACACTAAACCTACCACCACCGGTCACACGACCGGCTCCACGTATTTTATTCCACAATTATTAAACTTATAAAGATGCTTTCGTGGTAAATGATTAAAAAACTAGATTTAATAGCGGAGATATTATAATATGAACCGCACAAAGTTCAAATAAATTTGATCTTGTTATTCCTATAAGGCATCATTTTATCGGCTACTTTTAGAGTTCGGTGGGTATAGCGTTGAAGGGGTATTGCATCCAGAAAAAGTCTGTGTGATCTGTCGTCTGCCTGGCCGATGAAAGATACAAAAAGGCGAACAGTTCCGAACAATTCGTCGTCTTCAACAAAGTCCTGCCCAGAGTTGTAGAGTGGGAGATGAGCGCGGTGACCACCCCTCTTCTCGCCCTGTTCGTGAACACAGGTGACTCCGTCGTTTCACGATCACTCATAAAGCTCGCCTTCGAACGATCGAAGCAATCACAGAGTCCGTGAAGCGTCCGGTGGCACACTGTTTTACAAATCTGTTCCGACTGTTATCACACACATACACACACACACACACACACGCACCTGTCCTCGCATGCAACAAAAAGGCCGCACGGTAGTTCATTGGGGACCGTGCTCGAGATCGTCCGCGAAATCCGTCCGGTGATCCTTGGATCCTCGCGCGGTGTGATCCGAATGTCCCGAAGGATCTCCGCGATCTATACTCGTGGTAAAATCTCGAACCGGCCGCTGTTCATCGGATCGACGCTGACGTCGAAACGTTTCGAACCGCTCGATTCGTGGACCAGAAGCGTTCCGCGCGAGAAATGGCATTCAGAAATCAGATCCTGAAGTTGTGGACAGCCTGCTTGCTGATCAAGCTGTCCCACGCCGGAAAACCCGTAGACGTTCTGACTTCCAGTGGAGTGAACACCTTGGAGGAGGAGGAAATCCTCCGAGTGCTCTCCCGCAACCAAACCACCCTCTCGTCCAACTACTCGTTGATCCAACTGATCGATGGCCTCGGAAATCACACGATCGAGACCGGCGAGGACGCCTGGAAGCCTCTCAAGTTCGAAGTTCGAGACACCAACCCTCTATACGGTGAGTTTCCCGTTAATAGATCGTTTCGAGATGCCCTTCAACACCCTTAAAAAATTTCTACGTTGACATTTTAACCCTTTAGGCGATCCGCGAAAATCGAGAAAGTGGTCCAGAGATTTTGTCCACCCTTTTTTTTTGGTTAATGGTTGGATATTTTGTTCGTATAGGTAAAAGAAGTCGACGTTTAAAAGAGTAAAATATGGCGTAAAAAATGTATTTTTAGGTAAGTATTAAAAATTTGCCTGCACGAGTTAGGCGAGTAATTGTTGACAGTAATTGTAATTCGTTGACAGAGTATATGTCGATTACAGTGGTGCTTACTTTGACGAATAAGTTATATTTATTCAACGTTACTGTTCAAAATCGAACATTTCATATAAAACAATCTAATAATTGCTACAGATAGTTCACTCATTTTTTATGAACACTTGGAATCGACAAAATATGTTTACAGTGTAATATTTCAAAGAAATGTCTCATAATACGGAAAGGGCTTAATCATTTAACAGCATGTAAAGTAAATCAATTTTCACCCTGGGAAACGTGCGAGGGTTAAAAACGCGATTGTGGACGAAGGTCAATTAATCTTTCTATTTTTGTGCGAAATTCGTGGCTGGACCGAAAGGCAAAGTTAATGGTCCTAAATGAGTGGTTAATATTGAAGTGTCCTTTAGAATGGTTCTCGGTGATTTATAGTTGCCGAATGCACGGGAGCACGCTGCGAAGAGTGTTAATGAATTACTCGCCGTTCGCGCGTCCTTTACGGCGCGGTGCACGCCTCGGCTGTAAATATTCAAGGAGTTATGGTTGCTCGAAAAATTTGCCCGGTTGCGTCACGTGTCGATACGAAGCACATCAACATTTAGGTTTATTTTATGAACTGATTTTTTAGTACATCAAACTGTGGATATTTAAAACTTCATTGCATCACGTGTCGGTACAAAGTAGATCAAAATTTATGATTGCTCTCTGCACTAATTTTTGATATTACAAACTGCAGAACTTTATGCAAAATTGTCAGCATTCATTGCAAAAAAAATGGATAGGTGAATTTTGAAACAGTGAAAAATTTTTAAAAATTTGGAAATGTTGATATATTATTTCTAACTGTATAGTACAATATATTGGGTTGGATAAAATTAAGGTATTTATTCATATGTTTATTCAATAACACGAGAAGTTACCTCGAAAATGGCAAAAAGTACTAGAACAGAATGGAAAATATGTTATCGAACAAATCTATGAATAAACATCTGAATTTTAGCTTTCACTTTTAATTTACAAACGCTACGAACTATCGTTCCAACCCAATACATAGCATACTGTATTTGTTTCTGAAAATTTACAGTAATTAGGTTTAATTATTTCCACGAGACTAAAATTATTAAAGGAAAATATGCATGTCTATCTGGTTCCCGTCAGTTGCAATCGACGCAGAAAATTTGTTTTTTTACTTAAAAATTCACAGCCTAATTGGTTTCAATTGTTGACGATTCTTGAATACCGATAGATATGGTTTGCACAAATACGTTTGTTTTACGTCATCGTTTTGACGTCATCAGCCTTGCCTGGAAAATACTGCTTCAATCGTTCAACGTGGATGAATGAAAGTGAAAATACATTGCATTACAATGCAATTACAACACACCTATTTCGTAACGAATGAATTATTAGGTATATTGTGAATCGAATATCCGGATACCCTTTTTAAAGTCTCGAAAGATTATGATTAAATTATTGCATTAGAGGTTCTTAATGAATTTTCCAATAGCGACTGCAATTTCAGCTGTGATTAGTGAAATTATCTGAAATAACGTGAATTTCTTTTGAAGTTGTTCTTTAGAATAAAGTTGTTATGCTATAATGTTGACATTTATGATTAGACTGCGGATCTTCGCGCAAAATAGACATGCATCATTTACGAGGTACTCGAGGAGAATAAAAATTTGTTTACCGACACTCTTGAATCCCATTTATCTTTCTACTGTTTCATGTTTCACTTACGCGCACTTTTGTCATGAATGCATAAACTCCGCAGTATATTCATTATACTTTTAAGATGAATGGAATGTATAAAAGATGTTAAACATTATTTTGAGGAGTAGAATGTGTTCTAATTCGATAAATTCTTGTTCGATAAATTCGCGAAGAAATAGTTACGAATTAATTTGTGCACCTGACACTAAGACAAGGATTCGTTGCCAATACGAAAAACATGGTTGCTTCTTTATGAAGAAAGGTCAGCACAATGTCAAATATCACAGCGCAGAAAAAATCGCGTGTCTTTCGACCAAACGAGCCGGTCGCAAGACTCGAGACGGTGTAGCCTGATCGATTAAATTTTTTAATGTGATCAAGGAGCTTCGGCCTGTGTCCTGCAGCGGGTCAAACGAGCCTAGAATGAGTGAACGTCGGAAAAAGGCAAAACTACTTTCGACGTGTCGAAATAGTAGTCACTACTCAGGCCCGATTTTTATCCATGTACAGTGTCTGCATACCACATGCGATTTCGTTACTCATTGTGCCGCGTGCTCGCGGCGGTCGTCACGATTTGCGAATTACACTGGCGACGTACGAAATGTGATGAAAAAAATAAGTATAGCAGTTCGACACCACGAAAGAGAATACGCCGGAACCCACTTTAGAACGAAAAACCCGATGCTAATGATCGTGATTACAATTCGACACGAAATTACTTTCTACATTTCGACACGAGTAACGTTCCCGACTCGATTTTTCGTGCGCGCAATCCGTCCCGACGACCCACGAAAAGTGTCACGTTACTTCTGCCGAAGTACACAGAGCGTCCCAAAAATGTAGTGTTTTCTTCAAAGATGTGGTCCCTCAAGTGATCCGAAGTAACTTTTCCCTTTGCGAAAATGTTCTCCGTGGATTTTTTAAGGAGTTATTAAGGAAAAACACGGACCAATCGGAACGCGGCTACAGCGGTCGGTTTTGGCTCGGCCAATGGGCACAACGTCACGCTCAGCAGAATGTGTTTTTCGTTAACTACTCCGAAACAAAATCGCGGAGTACATTTTCGCCGAGGAAAAAGCTATTTCAAATTAGTTCAGGAGTCATCCCTTTCAAGGAAATATTAGGTTGGCAATTAAATTTGCGACCATTTTTTTTATAACCTCATTCAGTGACCATTCTTTTTGAACTGTATATCGTTGAGAAGCTCTGAATTTGGCGATTAATTTGATATTAAATACTCGTGCTTAAAAAATATATGTAAATGACTTTCTTTGAAAAACTGGGAAGGTCGCGAACTTAGTTGCCATCCTAATACAAAATTTTTGGGACACCCTGTATACGAAAAGAAAAGTCGAGCTTGTTCCCGACCATCTTTACGACGAACGTGAGCTTTCGACGTGGATCCACCTGCTGCTTCCCAAGGACAAGTCACTATTTAGATTGCCGATTATGGTTAACTGTACACGCAGCTCTGTGCTTCTAACTGGTTTGACGAACTTCTTTCGCGCGATATGCGATTACAATATTATTTTTTTACCAGTACGGTTTCCTTTCACGATATTCCACTTTTTATCCCGCATTTGGGTCAATGCTTATGCTCTTTTATCGAACACGCAATTACAGCGGCAGTTTTTACTGTCATCCTGTTGTCACCAGTACATTAACATTCGATGACCGAGTAGAAAATACATAGGTTCCCCAGGTGCGATAACTCTGCAGAAAATCGTGCATTAATTTGACTTTCTTTACGCGAACTGTGCATATCTCATGCTGCGAACTCGTTAATTACATTTTATAAAAAAACATGTTACAAGGACAGGGCAAGCTTGAACGTGGTTAGCGGATTTTTAGAACGTCTCTTTCTGCAAGACCAGGATTTTGCGAATAGGTTTTAATCCCACAGTGTGCTGATCATTTTTAATAATGCATAATGAATATTATCAGGCTAGCTTTCTATTAACAAACTTTCAGAAGCAAGGAAAATGTTACTCTGTTGAAATATTTATTAAACATGCTGAAATGCAGCAATTTCAAAATCTACTACAGAATTATTGTTTTAAGAATTCATTCAATTAGCTAAAATTTCACCTTTAAAGAAGAAGTTAAAATTGATAATAATTCGGGCACATGAATTCCCAGAATGTTCATCAAGAAAGACGTTTAGATGTCAGAATTTGATTAATCGACGTCCTCGCTCAAAATTGTGCTCCTCTTGTCAACAATAAATATTGGTTCATGAAATCTGACCACAGATAAACGTAACCTCACGGTCTTCATTGATACCAATCGCGAACCCGTCGATTACTACAGCGAAACGTACTCATTAAACACGTTTCGAGAAGATAAGCGTGGATCGTCCGTGACGAACGCGCGATCAAACAGCGTGGTTACCTGATTGTTACCTGCGTGATTGAAAATATTTTTACGCTGCCCAACTGCATAATCATCGACACGATGGTGACCACAGGTATACTCGCGTACATATACCGAAGTTTGGAGAATCGTTTCCCTGTAGAAACCGTATCTTACGTCATTTTCCATTGCCAACAATGATAATGAAGCTGTACGGTTTGACAACGATACCTCGCACACGTTTCTTGAATTCCTCGACGTCCGTATTTTCTCGTTGATAATTTCCTCGTGATAATCGATTTCCGACGGAATCGCCTCCCAACTTCCGCGATTTCATATTGCACATTTACACTTTCTATTAAACAGTTTGCCTCGTGCGTTTCTTATCTTCAAAACGCACGCGGTTCTTACAATTTCTTTCTTTTTTAATCAGTAGACAGCGGACCATCATGCAAAATAACAATTTTCTACGCGAATTACAACAATCTTTCTTAATACGTTTAATTGGACGCAAAACAATGTAACAGTATTTTTAAATTCTCCTAATGTTTTTAGCATTTCAATCTACAACTATTCATTTTTGCCATAAATGCATAAAATACG
>CM052190.1:9904762-9943067 GCA_028455805.1 Lasioglossum figueresi | reverse complement strand
TTTAGCCATTGATGAAATTTAGACGTAAATTAATTAAATACACTAACTTGTTGCAGATGACTTTTCAGAACAGATCGATCGCGAGGCAAGAAGATTGTTGCAAATTATTCCTGCATACGATCCTGGTGTTGGTCGGGTTAGTCCGCAATGCAAAAGGCACTCCGACATTTTTCGTCAGGAATTGACTAAATTCACCTTATGGGCCTTGAAAAGTAAGTTCACCATGTTATTAACACATTTCTTCCATAAATTACATCATGGATTCTAAGAGTCTGTAATTAACAGCTGAGGATTTCTCAATCAATTCTTGAATAGCATTAGCCATTTTGTGAGCCGCAATTCATACACAGTAATTTTACTAATAACTACTGTTGGAACTATTATTTGAACCAAGTTCACAGCCCAAACGATCAATCACGTTTTAAGGTTTTTACATTCTACTACCGAATCACTTGATCGTAGTTTTTACATTTAAAATAAACTTTAATGATCAGGTTTGATACTACTGAACGACCAAAATCGGAAGAATTTATAAAATTTAATTCAACTCAGATAAATTGAGAATTCTTTAATTAATATGTACTCTATAAACGAAAGTAAAATCATTGTTTCGTATCGTCAATTGTCATTCTTCAAAAAAGGATATAATATATGAAATCATTTCTTCAGAGATAAGAGAATTCCAATGCTTTTAGCCTAACCAACTGATGCTGAAGTTATGCTTTTGCAATACTCTGTATAGCTAATAAATTTTAAAAGACATTTATTCTGATCTTATTGATATTGCGTTTTTTATACCAAGTTTTTACAGAATATAGACTTTTATTCTCAATAAATTAAGTACTTAATAGCATTTAATTTTCTGGGTAGTGTTTAACTTGAATTTTAGAGTCAGTGCATAGAATTATCTAATAACCGATTTTTATTTAACACTAAACCTACCGGCCATCAAAAGTGATTGATGTGTATAGTATTATAAAAATAACACGATTAAATTTATTTATATTTTGTGCGATTTTTACTATAATATATATTGGAGTTAACAAATATATTCAATAAATTCCCATGAAAACACCTTTATGAATCCCAGCAAAAAATCAATTCCAAGCGCTATCACCTCGCTTCTCGGGTTTGACTAATTAACTATTTTATTCACTACCAACAAAATTAATCGAGGCTTCGTTGTGTATCTTACTGAACCTTTCGTTTCCCTTATGTTTTTAGTGTACGACGCCACAGCGAAAATGCCATCCGGCCTTCTAAACGGAAATGTAAATCAGTTTGGTGACTTCGACGAGTGCATCGGGATTCAAGGAAGTGAAGGAATCGAAGGACAATACTGTTTAGCGTACCTGCAATTGAGCATCGACGAGTCGCGGATGGATCTCAAACACGTTCAGCGGCTTCTGCATTCTCACTATGCATTCAGAAGCAACATTACCGATGTGAGCACATATTTATGAAAGAATCCTGCGACCGCAGCATTTTTTCCAAACCGCCGGTATTGTAATTTCTCGGCGCATACTCGCGCCCGTTAGTGCCAAGAGCGAAAGCGAAAACGAATCTGAAATGCTTCGTGTCAAGGTGGTATTCTGGTTTGTCATTTCTGAAAAATCGATTTTCATTTCTTTTTGCCTACAACAGACCAAATTTCTTCAAACAATTCTATTTCTGTATTGTGTGACGGAATGACACACAGTTTAAAGCTGTGCTAATTATTTTCTAACTAGATAGAAAGATTTTGCTATACCTGTGGATCGTTATGCAGATTTGTTAGGTGTACAAATTAATTCGTATCCCCTTCTTCCTGAATTTATTGGTTATTAACAACAAGAATACATTCTACTCTTCAAAATAAACGCCATCATTAATTCAGAGAAACGAGCAGTTATGCTACAGTTATACGTATACGCGTTTAGGTAGATGTTATTAAACGTTAGTTACATAACGCAATGGCTTGATGCGAAATACTGTGATCGAGCTTGCGCAAAATTATACCAAAGCTGTTTAATAACCCCGGTTTGCTTTCGTCGCAACATGTCGTCCAAGTTTTACAATCGATTGGTATTATACTTTTAGAGAACGTAACGTAATGCGAGAAAGTGATTCGCGCGGTTACCTGTAACACGCACTGCATTGAAATTGCACCCCATACGTTACAATGTGACAACAATACCTGAACGATGCTTGTGTTGTTATTGCAAAGTGTGTTGTAAAAAATAAGCAACAATATTTTCACCACAAACATATGATCCGCATTCGAGATTCTCCGATTAATTCTTATCCAATAAATTTTCAAACTACCATACATCGCAAAAATATCGAAAATATTCATTTAGTAATAAATTATTCCAGCAAGAATAAATGCAATTTAACAGGTAAAATGCTTCTGTAAAAATTTATTCATTTATATATGTGCATACTATAATAATCAGTAAAAATCTCTCAGTAAATCCGTTCTTCTAACTTGCAAAAAATAAAATCCAGTCACTTTGATCTACACTTCTAGTATTGATCCATTTTTAATTAATGCAAAGAAATTGCACATTTTACTCGATTAAAAACTGGTCGAACAAGTTCTTACTATGATTCGTTTTTTAGCAGGCTCGACTGACATATGTAATTAATTTAATCGAATCAAATTTTTTAAACGAACTATCGAACTGGTTACGTTAAATTTTATATTCGATTAGCATCTTCTTAAGTCCTTGCTAATATATTTGCTGTGGTGGTTCTACGTATGGTATCCGATTTTTCTTTCAGCCAGGACATCGAGTACCTAGATTCAATATAATAAATTGGGGAGTATGTGCACCAGCGAGCTGCAGCCCTAAGGACGTCGAAACATCTATCCGCGACATCGTTACGAGGTACACATCAGAAACTGACATCAACATTACAGTAACAGTGAACGAAGAGATGTGTCAGGTGAAGAAGAAGGACCTTCCGAAGGAAACTATGTATGCCAGGTAAAAATCAACGAAAAATTACAAGCAACCTCTCGATGCATGTACAAAACAATTCGTGACTTAAATGTTATTTATATAGACAAAACTTTCTTTGTTTTTCCTTATATTTTTATGAACATGTCGGTGGCATTTTTCTGTTTAAAATGAGACCACGCACGACACATATTTAGTTGTTTAATTCACGATTTGGTGGAACCTCGATTACCCGAAACACATATTCGGGTAATCGAGGTTCTATTCTATCCTGAATGAAACAAGTAAATAGTAGCCAAATTGTATCCTGCTTGGTCTCGTTACCGATTCTATTCTTTTCAGTTTATTCTTCATGACGATACTGGCGCTAACAATCGTGGCGGCATGTTATGACCATTATAATATACCTGCCAGCGAACTGCTTCTGTCGTTCTCGTTGAAACGAAATTTCAAGAGCCTTGTATCGTTAGATCGAGGACAAAACGATATAGCAACGCTTCACGGCATTCGAGCCATGAACGCCTTGATGTTGCTTCTAGCTCATAAAAGTATGGCCCTGTTTTTCAATCCATACATCAACAGGACAGAGATGAGCGAGGTATGATCCTTCTGCTTTGAAAAAAAATCAACAATCTGAAAACACTCTTCAAACATTTTTACCATTTGTCATTACATTACAAGTTCCGATGGGAACAGCATTTGTATTTACGTATCGACATTATTAACCCTCCGACGGCTATGCCAGAGTCTATTTTGACCAGGAATATCCAAATCGTCATTTAAGTACTCAATTAGTGGCAATTAAACTAACTGAATAGCTGTTTCATTGAGGATATCGGAAACACTAACGTGTCTACACGAGATATCACCAAAAGTAAATTTTTAAAAATTATTCATTAAAGCTGTGAACGGTCCTAAGCATTGCCAATTATATAGTTATAAAAATCGTCCGTTGTCCGAGAGTTAATGGCGAAGTAACGATATTTAATGATTATTACAGTTAAATTAATTTTCTAAATACGTTAATTGAATTGGTGACTGAAGCGACGTTGGATGTGAGATTTCTTTAAGGTCTATTAGCTTTTATTGTTCTCCCATCAAATCCTGTTCTCCTGTAAAATTTGCACTCTGTATCATCCAACGTTGTTCGTTATCGTTAATTCAACTATCGAATTGATGGCTGCAACAACTTTGGATGATACAAAGTGTAAATTTTACAGAGAACATTAAAAGCTGATAGACCTTAAGGAAATCTCACATTCAACGTTGCTCCAGCCACCAATTCTGTTATTAAAGTATTTATATGAATAATTCACAGGTCAAAGTTTGTATCAGGTGTATGCAAAAGTTTTAGTCTTTTTCTATAATAACTAGATTGCGGATCACACAGCATGTTCTCGTTTTAGTATCTTGGCCAACCGTGGACGGTTGTAGGAAGAGCCGCGAGTCTGTACACGGATCCTTTTCTAATGCTTTCTGGACTCCTGACGTCGTACTCTTTCATCGGAAAGCTGAAGAAAACCGGAAACTTAAATATCAAAGACGAGTACCTGTCCCGTTTAATCAGGTGAGACGAAATGGCCCTCTTTCAGAAATTAGGGTTGTATTGGACTTTTGTAATTTTATAACTATTAATAAAACGTCAATAACTCCCTTTACCAACTTCTAGACTTGTACCACCACTGGCGGCACTCATGTTGTTTTGCACTTATGTGGTACCTTATGCTGGCTCTGGCCCACAATGGAACTTGGTTGTGACCGAGCACGCGAATATCTGCAAAAGGACCTGGTGGAGAAATTTCCTATTTATTCATAATTATTTCGGCTTCGAATCAATGGTACGTAATCAATTGTATAGAAATAATAAATCAATTATATAGACATATTCTCTCTAATTTCAGTGTTTAACGCATACGCATCACTTAGGCATAGACACACAACTGTTCATCCTTTCGCCTGTGATGGCGTTGTTGCTTCACAAAAAGCCAAAGATTGGAACGATTGTACTGACGATATGCGCTCTGTTTTCGACAGCTTTGCGATTTTTCGTAACGCTAGCGAGACAATTAAATAATTATGTGTTCTTTGGCACGTCGTAAGTAGAAAGCTTTTAAAGGGGACGATCCTCGTGTAACGGGCTGAAAATGAGAATTTATTTTTCTGAAATATTTAGAATATGATACCAATACACAACTTGGAGAGTAGAAAATATTGTTTTCTATAAAAAATATAGTACTTGTTGAAATCTACAAACTTATTTCTTCACAGTTACACAAGTTGCGCCCCTCGATATATGGTAACAATATCAGAAAGTTGATAATTATTGACGGTGGTTTTATGTTTGCAGAATAAGACAATTATTTGATACTGCAGATTTCTCGTACACCTTGCCATCACATAGACTGACAGTATATATTATAGGTATCGCCATCGGTTATTTATTAAGATATTTGCCAAAAGATTACAAGATGAATAAAGTAAGTAAAAACGATTGCACAAGTTCTGAAATGATGGCACTCGAACTGCATCGCGTTCATATCTTTCAGACAGCACTGTATGCAGGCTGGATCCTGAGTACAATAATGTTTGGCTGTGCACTTTTTGGTCCTGCACACATGGGGTCTATAGATTACATCTATGACCCAATACACGCTGCGATGTATAATGCATTTGCTCCTATTGGGTGGTGTGCCATTTTCGCTTGGGTAACTGTAATGTACCAAACTGGAAATACAAATGGTAAGCACCGTGTCGTGGTAACACTAAATCTACTGAGCCTTAAAAGTAACTGGTACATGTTCCCTTATAAAAATGACAAGATTGATTTTATTTAGACTTTGTGCAGCTCCAATTGTAATATCTGCTCCACTAAAGATATCTGTACAATCATTTTTTATGAAATTATTTGTATTATATCAATAATCGTAAAATAAAAAATCTGGAACCAGTTATTTTGACCGGTGATAGTAGGTTCAGTGTTAAAAGAAGTTTCCAAAATTATAACCGAACATAAACCTTTTCTTATTTGAAAAAAAAACCATATTTTAGGTCTGTTTAGCCGATTTTTAGCATGGAAAGGGTTCTTAATAACCACAAGACTGAGTTATGCAGTATATTTAACGCAATTTCCGATATACTTCTATAATGTTGGAAAGACCAGGAGTGCCACACATTATGAATTTTTCAGCATGCAAGTAAGTGTGCATTAATTTTGAATATACACGTTTGTTAGATTTTATTTCACAATTTCTGTATTTTGCAGTTCAATTTGAACGAGTTCTTGATGATTATTGTTCTATCAGTAAGTCTCACCCTACTCTTCGACATGCCATTTCAAAATATTAAAAGTTACTTGTTGAAGAAACCTACGTCGAAAGCAACAACAAAATCGATTAAGCAACAATAATGCTTTTTACCAAATAATAAAAATATTGCCCAGCCATTCGATGGTATTGTAAATAATTTTGGAATTTTCACTTTGTTCTTAGTAAAATCGAATCCCATTGCTTGCCCTCATATACAATGTATATGATAGCTAACAGTACTTATTTATATAATGTCGTACGTAGACTGAATAAGTGCTTGTAAATAACAAAGGTTTTTGTAATTCTAATTTTATATGTTTAGGATAATATTTTGTATGTTAAATGTCACGTTACGCGCATAGACATTTAGTTAAATAATTTAATACGGCGCTATTTATCCAAACGAATGTTTCTTATTGCATTAGTACTATTTAAACAAATGTATTTCATGGTACATTTACAGATATATGAAGTAATTGTTCGTTTTTTTTTTCTAAAAGCAATTTTGTAAAAAGTATAGTATCTCAAAATGTAAATTTCAAATAATTTATACCATACACACTGCAGGTTTAATTTATACCATAAAATTGCATAAATTGTATATGTCAGCTGTGTATATTTGATATCTTTATTGCCTTGAAACCAAAACAACCACTGTCACGTTTTCGAAATGTAACATGTTAAAATGTAAACTTTACCTATAAAATAACAAAATTGTTACTTGTTATAAAAAAATAAAGCATATTTTGTATTACTGAACTTATTCTTGCTATGTCATGCATTAGTTTTCGTTTACCTCCTTATGTTTTTCATGCAAACTGTTATTTAAAAATTAATGAATTAGAAGACTTACATGCGTAGAAACATTATGTTAGTATTTTAATTATATTTTTATTATAATTAACTTTGATGAAGAATAAAGACGTATTTATTTGAACTAAAGAAAACTTACATATCACATGATACAACTTAATATTACCTTTATAAAATGGTCTTATCTTTAAGTATATTTTATATACGCTAGGGATTGAAAGATAAACTGTGGTAGAATATACAACCATTTATTATAATTATGTATGATTACGATAATTAATTCTTAACCATAGTAGCATGTAATTTTTGTAATTATGATAGTTTTCATTATATACTTCAAGCAAAGAAAATGCTTCTGAAAGACATAACAATATTTGAATTAATTTGACTGTTTAACACTTTGCAGTTCGCAGTTACATTAATTAAAGTTCTGCAACGAGCGGGCGGGCCGTCACTTCTAAGAATATTGAATCTCAAGTCTTGCATACTCCTAGTAATTTAATTACGAGACATCATAAATAAATGTATTTGTTGTCGCAGCAGCAACATGCTCAACAACAATACCTGGCAATATAATGCATTATTTCTTATATTTCCGTGTAGTACAAATATATTTTATAATTGTTCATAATAATGAACATAATATGATAATACTATTTATGTAAATGTTGATAATACTCTTCATCAAATATTATCAACGATTAGTATTTTACTGTAATAACACGATCTACGTTAAAAATGGCTATTACGATAGTATTAGTGGTTAAATAAAATGGTAAGTAACTAAATATTAAGTGGCTACAGTTACGTATTCATAACAATAATACATACGACTATGGCGGTAAATCGCAGTGAAGCAAGTATTATGGCGTATAAAGCCACTTTATTAATTCAAACTTCAAAATAAAATTGGTGTCCTAAAAAGTTAAAATTATTACAACATATTGTTAGCACCTTGATTTCCAAAAAAAATAAAGAAACCTGGAAATCTTGAACATCATAGTCGGACACTTTGTTGCTGGGATTACAATAATAATAAAATCTTCAAATCAAATTCCTCAAAAACATTAGAAATGTAAGTACTGCAACGTGTATCTAGTATCATCCTTTATCAGTTAGCTTGACTCGATTTTATCCGAAGACAAGCAATTAAAACTTTGGAAGCAGTGGTTCTAGCCTGTTTTTAATACGTTTCTTTGTTCACTTCTATTCAGTCGACGTCCTTCTGACTATAACTGGTTGTTATATAATTTCAACAGTGGAACATTGCTACACATTGGTCTCATAGTGCCAGATTAAGAAAATACCAAATTGGAAAAACGATTGAAGTTCACTCCTACTTTCTTTTTCAGTTAATTTAATCGTTTTAATGCACAGCTTTAGGAAGGCTCCATTATAGTCTGTTTCAGGTGGTAAGATTGTTCGACACAACTCTAATGTCACAAATACTTTGTAACATTTGAAAAACAATCGAAAAATAACGATAACGATATTTCATTACAATGGTATATTATGCTTTTGTTACTTCCTTCTATTTTTACAATTTGAACCTGCACAAAAGAGTCTGGAATAAAATTATTATTATATAAGATAATTGATAATATTAAAATAATATAAAATACAAGTATAAAACAATGGTCCAAACTAAGTGAATAAACTTAGAAACGAGCGAAATTCTGGGAACCAGAACAATTCAAATGAACATCTCTATCCACTGATCGGATGGATGGGATCATATCTGATTAGATATCGTGTCATTACACGATTCGCGTAAATTCGTTAAAACATTTGACTACTCGGTCATGCCTAAACCCGCCCGTTGCACAATTTTAGCAACAGTGGTGTCCCCTTAGCAATCGCTTCGCTTGCCCAGTTAGTGGTTGCATTCTATTCTCATCAAGTTTTAGAGTAGGTAATTATGTTACTGCATATGCTTTCTGGACCATTAGAAGGACATTACTGTACATACATACTATCACAGAAGATTTGACCAGAAACCAGACTCCACGATATCAACAATAAATTATTTTTTAAATACATTCTTTTATAATATTATGCTCGTAATATTATATGTTTTCAAAGTTCCTCATTCTTTACATAGAATCAATGTTTAGTTTTTATTCAGTGACACATATAAAGTAGTGAGTAGACAGTAGAGTTATGCATTTGTGACAAAAATGAGTATGTGCAATTCAAAACAGTAAAAGCATTTGGAAAATTTAAAAATACTGTAATTTAAAGATCCATTTAATAAAGGTTCCGACAGAAGTTTCGTCACAGGTTAAATGCTCTGTGATATTAGAACATTGAGGTCTACCAACGACAACATTATGTCGAAAGCCCTAGGTATTTTTTACGCAATTTATTCCATATAATAACAGACATCAATAAACCATTGCTTAGTAATTATAAGTTTAAACAGGTTCATTTTCACTGCCATACGAATAATAAGAAAAATATATATGAATTTAATTTCTAATATAACCAAAGAACATCTAATACATTGAAACAGTAAAACGCGATATCGAGTGAACCATAATTTATAGGTTGGTGAATGCGAATCTTTTAAATGCAACCATTCTATGGAAGCTCAAAAATGATAGTCAAAGTTATGTATCAATTTGAAAAAACGTTGTAATTACTAAGTATCCTATGTTATACAGATTGGAGTATCTACTACTTACTCCTTTTGCCGTCTTGAAAATAAATGTATGCACTTATGAGAAATCTCGGTTTGGTAAAATCGCAGGAGCAATTAGCGACCAGGTGTAGAGTCCCAAACACATCCACGACGATATAATCTTTACCCACATTGACGCAGTGTTGGCATTCAAGGTATCCAAATTCGAGTTGGGTCTGAAAAATTGTAATTATGTGTAGATCGAATTGCGTTCCGAGTTTTACGATTTCATTTTGTGGTTTGCATGAACTTGTAAATGAAGAATTCATGCACAGCTCTAGTAATATGAAATACTTACTGATACCAGTTAGTGAGTGTCATCATTACATATAATGTGGCAAGGGCGAACATGAGATGGAAGAAACTCCAGTTATAAGCTATTGTGTCCTCTTCGTTGTCCCACACTTTGGCTTCGTTTCCGTTTTCAGCATCAGGATTGCGACCTTCTACCGGAGTATAATCTGGTTACATTTAGGAAAATGACAAAATAACTCAACTATAATATTTATAGTGCGATTATCACTATACCGAACATTCCTGTTAGGGTTAGTAGCAATGACTGTTAGTAAATACATGTATCCATGACAAATTTCGTTCAAATTTAATCACCCAACATCACATTTTTAAGCAAACTGAAGAAATAAAGCGACACATTGTGTTAATTAAATTGCTAAATGTAAAACGAGTATTGTGCCAAGATTTTTTTCATTTAGGAAAAGAATTAAATCGTAATTGTAGTGGTAGCAATAAAAAGACATGCTGCAATTTTAAAGCTAGAAAAATATAATAAACTTTCTAGTCGTCTAATAAAGCACAATGAAAGAAGGCACACGCTGACTACCACTATATACTGGATGTTCTTTAATTAATGGTACAATAAAAAAAATTATTTCTTTCTGCATTAATCTCAAAACAGCCTGTACATTACTAACAAAAGTTATGTGTATTTAGCATTTCTTTAAATTCGCACGTCTAAACATTATATAACAATTTAAGCAATCGTAAATACAGTGCGATATATTTATCCACTGAAGAACAAACTAAATCTTTGCAAGTGCACAATAATATTATGCCTACAATGTGATGCTACTTTTTTCATAATAAAGAATAAGAAATGATTTGAGTAAATACACTCAACTTAAAAAGTTTATTTTAAGGTAATGGTGTGCCTACCTTCATTGTCGATAAGACTCTGGTCTCCTGCATTCCTGACTGCATGAAGAAAGTACCATTTTATTTATCTCGAGATTACACAAGAAATTAAAGTTTTAAAGTTATGCGGAGAACTTGTACAAGATATATACAGTCTATGCTTAATTAAAATTAGACACGATTAGTTCTCCGAGCATTTGAGAAAGCACCAAAAATGTCTGTATCAAAATTTTTGTATGTTCTGTAAGTTTGTTGTCTTTAGAAATCTTAATATCATCTGTCTTGTACACGATATACTGTACAGTATACAGAATACACAATAATGTGATACATCCTTTATAATATGTAAATTAATATACACGGGTACGTTTTTAGTATTCTAACTATACAATTACATTATGTATATTATTTTACGGTAGAATAGACTTGTATAAGTTTCTATATTTTACACACAACTACAAACAGATATAAGTTTCAGAGAGACAACATTTTTAGACATTAAGAAATAACAAATAGTCACATAATGATTTAAATAAAGTGTTTTACTACGTACCTGCTCCATTATCTTTGACTAGAATATTCTCAGACATAGTAATTTTCGACGATTTCGAAGCGGTACGTAAAGAGCTGTACAGGACACAACTGAACCAAATAATCAAGCCAATAATACTTTCTTTGTCAAAAGCAACACGATTTTTTTCATTGGTGTCATTGCCAGAAATGATTTGCATGAATCCAGGATTGCAGTTACGATCTGTAAACATATACGTTACACATGTGCATGTATTTGAAAGAACAATAGTTGAACGTTGTTAAAGTATTAAAAATTGAAATAAAGTCAGCATGTTTTCCCTCGTTCACGATATGTACCTGGACTATTTGAAATTCCACTCCATGTTAAATAAACCACATACAGTGTAACAATAGACGATTGAAGAAGTCCCGAACGTGGATAGTGTTCTTGCACAGTCGGAAGAGTTGATATCACGCTAGTAATTGCGCACAAGATTAAATTGAAAGATATGAAAAACTTATTCAAGGCACAGCTGTCAGCCTGGAAAATTTAGAAACAAATAAATTAACGACACAAATTAAATACAATTACTAAAGGTATGCGGAAACCGAAACTGTCGGGTCGAGAATTTTATTCGAGAATCCGACTCGATTCGACCCGTCCCAACCATTGGGTTTTCGCAGACCTCCAACAATTACATGACAATATAATCAGGAAACCTACATGAGTGAAATACACGAAGAGTAAAACAATTCCAGTAATAGAAGCAGCGTAAAAGAAGAATGTTGCTCCTAAGAGTGCAGCATACCTAATACATTAATAACGAATATATAAATTAACTCACTACACATGAACATAGTATAGCAATATAGACTTATTGTATATGATTTTACATACCATCCTTTCGATTCTGTCTCATTATAATTACCCACCCACTCATCAGCCCATGAGTGGGCAAAGTCAACAATAAGAATTAGTTGGATAATAATGAAGAGAAAACCACCTATCATTCCAAAATACATCCATGTTATACCAAACGACGTTTCAGGGATGAAGAATGCACCAATTATTCCACCAATAATTAGAAGATACTTAATAGCCCAAAATCTAGAATTAAAATCCAACTTTAAAAAAGTTATTCTGTTTTAAAGGGCATTCGAATATTCCACACAATCAAATTTTGCAAAAACTTTAACAGCTTATATCTCAATAACTATTTGTTTGAGAGATACGGCTTCTTTCAAACTTTTTCACTTCTGGATGGGTGGAAGGTGTTGATGTAACAGAAAACTTTAACAACAATTATCTTTGTTATACACAATTTTGCGGCCAGTTTCTCTTACAAATGTCCACCAATCCAGAGGTGTAGATTTTTATACACCCTGTACATAATATATCACATAAACATTATCATACCCATTTTGTATAGGAGCTCGAGGATCTTTAGAACTTCGTACTTTGATCATTATAACTGACATCAAGAAGAAGTAAAGAGATATGATGAAACATATTCTATATACTGCCAAATAACCGACAGCAGAATTACAATCAATAGTGACTGTCGATGGAACATAATTCGAGCTGTTTGCACAAAATGGTACCTACAAAGGAAGAGAGAAACACATGATCAACATACATAATTCTTTATTATAATTTTATTATAATTAAATTGTTACCTTTTTAAGCGCATCCTGTAAACCAGGAGACAATGTAATGCAAGCAACAATGGTTCCTAGCATCAATAACAATGCATACATAATCCGGGTACTCGTACTATTGCGACATGTTGGACATTGGGAACAGCAGAAACTGCAAGCTGTGCTGCCACAGAGGCAAGCAAGCTGAGTAAAAAAGTGTACTAGTTAATACCTGAACTGCATAATGTAAAGAGACAATCAATAGAGCAAAAATATGTTTTAAAAATAGCTCAAGCAGTTAATAATATTATAGATAGTAGCAATTTTCTTATTTAACACGTCGACTGCCATGGTGGCCACTACCGACCAGCATTGAGCTTTCCAACAACGTGGTGGTCATAACTGACCAGCAAACTCAATAAAAACACATAAAATTCGTAAACAAAATTTACAATTTCATAAATGCAATTAATAGACTGCAGATTTTATGCATTTATGACAAAAATCGGTGGATATAATTTAAAACAGTAAACACATTAAGACAATTTAAGAACGCCCATATGTTATTCTCGATTTATTAAAATTGTTGAAAATAGAAAGAAAGCTTTATATGGCTTCTGTGTCTTGCAATTGATGAAAACAATTTTTATTTTGTATAAAGATCCATAGTATAGCAATTAATGTTACAACAGTGCTTTAGAACAATAAGTGCACATGTGAACGTATCGCAAACAAAGAAATGTATATGATAATGGAAATAGAGTATGTTCTATGTATATTTTGCACTGATAAACAAATAAATATCAGGATGCACATATAATATAAAATATTAAAATAAATCTTTGAATGATATAGTGTTAAAACAAATTAAACTATGTATTTTTCTTTATTGTACATATATTAAAACGAAAGTTTAAGTACCTTCTCACAATGCTATCAAATATTAATACAATATATGTAGAGTCAATTAAGATAATTTAAGCTATAATTGAATTTGATGATTCATCTGTCTTTCTTGCATATTGTTAAGTATAGGATGTTGTTATTTAAATAACAATAATAAATTATAAATAAATTATAACATCTTCAGAAGACTATTTGTTTGATACATACTGAATTTTTCTGAAAATTATATTTAAGATGTTATTTAAAACGTAGAACGCTTACCTGCGCTGTAGAACAAACAAGACCCATTTTAACGTTTCTCTCTCGTTAAATTTATTGTATGACACAGGTAAACGTGAGATTTATAGCAATTTTAACTACTCATTAGTTTAAGTGAAAGAACAAACATGAACTCGATATGTACAACACAAATTTCACAATAACAATGGCGTCTTGGCAGATCTTCATAGCCAACTTCATGGTATCAGCTGACGCCAACGCCGACGTCACGTCCTTTTCCCCCAAATAAAACCTGTATATTTGACAAAACTGTAGATTATTTCTGACACTTCTTTCTTGTCCCAATTAGTAACGAATGGTCTCGTAATAAAGGCTATCAGATGGTGTAATATAAAAAAGAATACTCCCGCTCCAAGTTTTTAAAAAATTATATGTATGAAACCAACCAATGCATTACGTTTTTTAATTGATTGAATATGTGTGCTTTCCAAAAAACTAAAGATATATACAAAACTAAACAGAAACAAATTTTTTTAAACGAAACATTTTTAATGAATTTTTTAGCTAAAACAAAATCATAATAGACTAATGCTTATCATTACTTCGTATCGCAAATAATAAGGCTAGCCTTCCTGTTTAAAATAAAAAGCGTCGATAAACAATTAAGATAAGTTATTCTATCGAGCGATCATTTTACGTAGTAGAACTCTCTGGTAGAACTTATTTGAGCAACAGAAGGGGACAAAAGTATTCCTATAGGAATAATACAAAAAGGTAAAAATTATATATTTTTAAAAGAGTACACTTGACGATCCTTCATAAACCCATAATGGCAAATAATTTAATCTGCATTGTTTAGTCTGTATATAGTCTGTAGTCTGTATTATTGACACACGACGCTTTTTAGGATTCTAATAATTAGAATAGAGCTTTAAACATATATGTATTAACAATTAAATTATACTTTGATTAAGTAAAGAGCAACCGCAATATAACATAATTATATATACATATCCTTGCACAAAATGCAATGGCGATTTTTGTGTTTGTATTACTGTTACAGATATTTTAATTAATCAAACTTTAGAACACGTTTGTTCTATATAACGTAAGCGTAGTCAACGTTATATACATAATTAAAAGACAAATAAAAGCAATCATAGAGAGTTTATATATTTTCAAATAGAATAACATATATATGTTTTAATAATTAAACGTTGGATAATATTCGAGTATTTATAAACTTGATGTTTCTAGCGGCGTTCGGTTTTTTTCCAGGAGTGTTAAGTTAGCTACTAATGCAGTTCTATTTATACATACACACACGTATACTTCGCAAGTATGTATATGCATACGTAAAACATGGTTGTTCACCACGTTCGTGACTCACTTCGAGAGATTCTATATTGCAATAATTGATTGGTCCGGAAAACATTCCATTATGCTTGTAGTCACATGAGTCACAGTTACATCAAGTTATAAACAGTAAACGGTACAACTAAAAGTTAATGTAAGCATTATCCACAATACGAAATATATATCAATTTTTAGCAGAACTAACAATGTTTCCGCACACAAAATTTGCTTGCATTATCTATTTACTTGCCTTTCTTCAAAATACTAATCTGAAAATCGTGTAATATACGTAATAATGCATATTCAAGGCATATATACTTTGAAATAAAACAAAATTAAACACTGTAGGCAAAAGTCTTCTTATCGTTCCTGCGAAAAATGGACGATTCATTTTTCGTAAAAATTGTGCTAGTTCAGATATAAAATTTGCCGCAAATAGACCAGACTGTATTTTTATGCGGATATAAATTTTACAAAAATAGAATTCCATTACGACCTAGAAATATTTTGCTGAATAAAATTTAAAGTATATGTAATCAAAATATTATTCTATGCACATTTTATTTTACATTTACCTTTATGTAAACGTCTAGAACGTTCTTTTCGTTTTTATATTGTTGCATTTAGTTTAATCAGTATAAAGAAGAGACTAGATAGGTAAATAGTAATATAGATACAAATTTCAAGTAAGTATTCATTGTAAAAGAAATCTTTGATTTGGAAGTGTGTATACATATTTGTATTTGATTGACTTATCTTATCTGTATTAAAGAAATTGATATTTAGTCAAATAGTTGACATAAGAAGGTATATTCGATAAAGGAACTTAAGTCAATCTTTTGCGATAATATGCTACCTAATTCTTAGTTCCGTCTTAATGCGATAAGATACGTGGACACAACTTTATAACAATGTTATTTATTAACAGAATGATTTTAATATATTTTTTAAATATTCTGTAATAAACTAATGCGTAATTCTCTTTTATAGGATCAATATAAGTAGATAAATTATATCTAAGTTAAAGAAGAAATTATAAACTGAAAGTTAATATTATACCATACAAATGGAAGGCAAAAGCGAAGATAACAGTGTTTCCAAACCAAACCCTTGGCCATACATGAATATAGGTTCACTGACCTTATCGTTTTTTACTAAATTGGCAACTGCTGGTGTCATTTGGGGATGCGGATATTTCAATGTTAGCATAGCATGGTTGATCGCACCCATTGCTTTAGCAGCATGGAAGACAGAACGAAGAAAAGACAACGAGTTAAAAGTAATTACTGCCAAGGCAAGCATAATGGCGAAAGAAAAAGAATTGATAATGAGTCGACTAGATGAATTGCCTTCTTGGGTTTATTTTCCTGATGTTGACAGAGCTGAATGGTTAAACAAAGTACGAAAACATTTTATCGAACATGTTCATTTGAAATATCCAATTTCTATTAATTTCAATTACTTTATTCTCGACACAAGGTTCTCTATAAAGTTTGGCCAAATATAAATCACTTTGCTCGAGAGCTATGCAAGCAAAGTATAGAACCAGCTATTGTTGAAAAATTGACAGAGTATAAAATAAAAGGATTCCAGTTTGACAGACTGGTTTTAGGTCGCATCGTAAGTGGATTTTAATATTTGATTCTACATAAATGCTTTCTGTAGGTAAAAAGTTTTCAATAGGCATTAGAATATTTACAGATATTGTATAAGGTGTTATAATGGAACAAGCAGTGTTCTATGTATGTTTCTATGTATGTTTCCAGCCTTTGAAAATTTATGGAGTCAAAGCGTATGACAAAAACACTTCAAGGAATGAAGTTATAGTTGATGCTGATGTTATGTATGCAATATTTTTGGTATTCTTTAATTACTGCTTATATTATCTATCTAATTATTTATGCTTTACCATAGGTATGCTGGCGATTGTGATATTACCTTTTCTGTTGGAAATATAAAAGGTGGTATTAAGGACTTTCAGGTAAAAAGTTATAAGTAGAAAGCTGATCTTCATCTTATCATAATTGCATAAAGTTTGCTGTTTAGTTATAAGTATACTTTCGTTGTGTATTCAGCATGTCAAAAATTTACCTCATAATTTACCATTATGTTTCAGATTCGTGGAATGATGAGAATAGTTATGAAACCATTGTTACCAGTTATGCCTATAGTTGGAGGTATACAAGCATTTTTCTTAAATCCTCCATCCATCAATTTCAATTTAGTAGGAGTAGCAGATGTTCTTGACCTACCAGGATTCAAGTATGATCGATTTATTTGATTTACTTGAAACATGCTTGCCTTTTACAGAACGAAAATATAAACAATTGATATTTTATTTACAGCGACATTTTAAGAAAGACAATAGTAGAACAGATAGCAGCTTTCGTTGTACTGCCAAATAAAATTGTTATACCTTTAAGCGAAGATGTACCTGTGGAATCGTTGAAAATGCCTGAACCAGAGGTGAGACATGGCTGAGCGATTTCATTTTTCTTTTTTGTTTAAATAGACGACAATAAATGTAATTATTAGAGGTGTGCGAGAACCCAAAAATGTTGGGTCGCGACGGATCGAGAATTTTATTCGGGATCAGGACGGGTTTCCAAAAATTTCGGGAATCCTGGTGTTTTTAATCCCCTTTTTTTTGTTTAAGAGCAGTGGGGAAATGTAATTACGCACACCTCCCTAAGGTAAAATATGGGGGGTAGTATGGGGCTCGACACCGTGCCATACCCAATAAAACCCCACCGCCCAAGGGTTTAACACCCATAGAATTGTACAGGAACCCCTTGCTCGTATTTCTCCTGTACATCTCTTTATTTCCCACGGTAACTCCACGCCTGTTCTTATCTATTAGATGTTTTTGATCTCTGAAATTGCTTTGGGACCCGTCCAATCCTGGAAAAATTTCTCGACCTGCCCTGGCCCGATATTTTCTTGATCTCGCACATTTCTAGTAATTATACAAAAACTTTCATTATACATTTTGCTCCTGTGCAGGGAGTTTTACGAATACATGTAGTAGAAGCGAAACATCTTATGAAAAAAGATATCAGTGTGTTGGGTAAAGGCAAGTCTGATCCGTATGCGATTATAAATGTTGGAGCACAAGAATTTAGGACGAAAACCATAGACAACACTGTGAACCCGAAATGGGATTTCTGGTGCGAGGTACGCATGACGCATTATCATAATAAATTAGACATTAATAGTATTGCATGTGCTTTGCTATAATTTCTTTTTATTGTAAGTCCATTAAAATTACAAGTACAGCATCTTTCAGATGGTAAGAAAGAACATTTCATTTATTCAAATAAAGCACATAATACAGTAGAGAGAGAGAGTAGATTAAAGTATAGGATATTTTCAAGTGCAAATTTAATTTTTCATTTTTTAAATGTAATTGTTACACACGAAAGGCAACGGTAAACTGTTGATTTTTCACTTTTTTTCTGTGCTTCTTGTTTTAATACGAAAATTGTCCACGGTCTTGTTTTAGTTGTAATATGTTCCTGATCTAACATTTACCATCGTGATTTACTGGAGATATAGCTTTTCCTAGTGAATCGGGTAAATTATATCATCTCGCCTGCGATTGCATAAAACATTGTTTTACTTGCAGTAGCGGAATATAGTTATTTGTTTACGTGTATAGATCAGAAACATCTTAAATCGTGTCTATCTAATTTAATTTCATATTTTGGTATGTATGTGTGTATGTGATGTGCGATGTGTTATGTGGAATTAGTGTGCCGTCTCGTCGGCCATCGCTCAACAAATTACTGTGCTGCTGTGGGACTATGACGATACCAAGGGCGATGAAAGTCTTGGAAGGTATGAATTATGATATTATCAATTTTTTCTACATTTTATGCCAAGTATAAAATTATCATGAAAAAAAGAACTGCCATCTTATACATATATTATACATTGCATTGTTCTTTTATTAAGACATACAAAAATGATTAATAAAGCAATAATGTAGTAAAAAGAAATTGAAACAATTGTTGGAATCGATATGCTGTTTCAATATTGGTATTATTTATTAATATTTCAATAATATTACTATATTTAATGATCACCTACACTTTTTCACAACGTATCAAATTCATGTTAACATTATTAAGGCAGTCACTGTTATTTGTAAAATATTTGAGCATGTCGATGTTGCTTTGGTTTACAGCAGTATTATTTATAATATTGGATTTATGAGTGTTGTCTGTGTATGTGTCATTTCACTGTGTGAGCAACCTAATGCTTCATCATAAGATTTCTAACAGTAGATGGAATAGGGTTTAGACTTATATTTCATTAATAATACATTCGTTTCTTTTAGTTGTTATATAGTATATTAATTTTGTAATCGATTTTATATTCATAGTCATTCTATGTGGCACATATGTATGCAGTAATAATAATTATAATTTTTAGTGAAATTATGATTATCATTACTATACGAACGAAAGATTTATAAAGCATTATATTGGTCTTTTATATTTTAAATACATGCTAATATTGGCACACAGGCTGTGATCTGCTCATGTATAATGCAGAAGGTTATGGTGTCTCTGTGGGATAGGGATGCAAACATTCCATGTGTTCAGTATGATGACTTCCTTGGCAGGTAGTTGATGTGTTTATGGAAAGTTGTAACACAATAATTAATATTTAACAGCAATTACGAATGGTGATCTACTAATTTTTGCACGCCTGCATTATGTTTATAAATCTTTCTTGCAATATCATAATATATAATTTTCAATTAATATATCAATTAATAATAATTTTTCTTTTTTATATATTAACTTCTAATAAAGTACTATATTCAAATGTACATACATATAAATGTGCCATATGCTTAGTGGACCTTGCTTATTTATTATATTTGAATAATGAATGATATTTTTTATAACACACACATAATATATTAACTCTAGAAATACATCTTTATCGTAGGCATTCAATTTGTTTTTTATATTTCTTTGCATTATATATTTTTCATCATATATTAAGGTGGTCCTTAGCTATAGAAGTTGTATTTTATTTACTCTATCTGAATCTGAAATGTAGAAATTATTTTTTCTCAAAAATTTTATAAAAGATAAGGACTACCCTTAATGTAGGATATATTTTGAGAATTTTTATGTGACAACATTAATCGTTTCTTTGATGAATATTCTTGTTTTGTTATAATTTAATCTTAGATGCGAAACGTTTAGTTTGATGTATTAATATGTTTTGAAATTTTGCTTTTAGTTGGTTTTTAGAGTTATGAGAGTGATTAGGTGACTGTAGTTGACAAATAAGAAACTAAACTAGATTGTATGATGACAGTTTATAGTGGATAAGAGCTTGGGGGCCTATTACAACAGAGTGGTTGCCCATCTCTTTGACAAAGACAACGCTGGTCAAGATGATCCACTTGGCAGGTATTGCTACTTGCAGCAAGTACATTTTTCCAGGAATAGAATGCATTTGAAGGTTCTTCTCTATAATTAGTTTAGAACAAACATACCTACTTAATAATTTCTTAGTTACTGTAGACTACGCGCTTGAAAATTTTGATACTACTTTGAAAAATGTAATTGTACTATATCTGTATGATGCATGTTAACGAGAATTATTCACACAACATGGTGAAGTTATACAGTTAAAAATTTCATGGAGTCTATGTGCCCTTTACAGATACAGTGAAACAAGAACTCATTGTCACCACATTACTCTTTTCATTTCGTTTTTAGTTCTATATATCAAAGAAGCAAACTTTTATTAACGAGACAAAACGATTCTCTAGAGTGCTGCTTATATGACTATGAATGTATGTAATATAAAATCTACGGTGTTTACTTGGGAAATGAATAGCATGAACACTTTAAAGGAATTGCTTCTACTTATCTGGATGCTTCATAATTGCATGAAGCATGTCAAACACTCAGCACATCGATCATCAATCATATTTGCATATTCGTCACGATGACGAGTGATAAGCTTTAATATAATATCAATTTTATATAAGCGTTACAAGCAAAATCAATTTTATTCTTACTAAATATACTGTTTTTTTTTGGTGCTGTAATAATATAGAGCTAGTATCGAAGTCAGTCGAGTAAAGAAGAAAGGGACAATTGATACGGTAAGAAAAAAACGATATTATTTATATTGCAGGAACATACTTATAGTAATAACGAATTTTTTAGTGGGTCTCCTTAGAGCAAGCGAAACATGGTATGGTTCATCTACGATTAACGTGGCTTCAATTATCCAAAAACGCCGCCGATTTAAAAGCTGTATGTATTATTAAAAAAGTACAATCTTAAATGTTCTGAGAATATTGATATACATGTACCATTTTTATGCGTAGGCCTTGATTGAAACTCAAGAACTGCGAATAACATCGATGAGTACAGCTCTTCTCGTCCTTTACGTCGATTCAGCAAGAAATTTGCCAGTATGAATGCACAGTTTTTCTACTTAACATCAAATAAATTCTGGATTCAATTGCAAATCAATTTGAATTGTAGTCTGTTCGAGGAAATAAGCAACCTGACGTTTTTCTTGAGGCGAGTGTTGGAGGAGACAAAAAAAGAACAGCAACCCAGTTACGATCTTGTGATCCAGTATGGGAACAAGGTTTCACGTTTTTAGTTAGCAACCCGGAAACTAGCATTTTACACATAAAGGTTTCAAAAAAATTCTAAAAACTAATTTTTCTCGTTGTTAACATGTTTTAACTTATATATCTTTAGATTACAGATGAAAAGACTACTCTCGTTATAGGAGAAATGAATTATAATATCTCTTTGCTTCTGAAGGACAACAATCTTGAAATCACACAGCAGCCTCATGATTTGCACATGGCTGAAGCTGACAGCAAACTAATATTGTCTATGTCTTTACGCGTATGTTTTCTTTCTGACTATGTAAATGTTTCAATTCAATGAGAACGTTATGTTACGTATATGTATATCTTTTGTTCACAGATTTTTAAGTATGATGAACCTGAACCTACTTCAGAAGAGGACGATGACGATCACGACATTACTCAGCTAAATAAACGAATTGAACGCCAAGAATCGAATATTAGCAATACGTTATCTTCTAGTCGTAAGTGTTTTCTTAATTTATCTAAAACTTATTATATCTACTCCTTTGTCTGTAGCATAATGTTATTCTTTCAGTTCCACCTAGTCCGTTGAAAAGACAACCGTCAAAGGAGTCGGTTAAGAGTAGTACTGGATCAGGCGCAGGCAATGCACCTGAAGAAACAGGTCCCATAAACGAAGAAGTCGTTATTAATACCGCTTCATCGCTTACCGGAAGTCCACAATTACTTCATAGAAACCTAAGCGTAACGTCGTCGTCCGGCGAGGCTAAATTGGGACGAATACAATTGTCGTTACGTTACAGCGTCCAAAGGCAAAAGCTTATAGTCGTAGTGCATAAGATAGCGTACGTAAATTGAGCACGTATATAAGAACTTGTAAGTTGCGTAAGTTATTAATTGATTTCTTTCCTATTGTTTTAGTAATTTACCTCTGCCGCATAACGATCCGTACAATATACCGGACCCGTACGTAAAACTGTATTTATTACCGGATCGTCATAAGGAAACCAAACGCAAAACAGCAGTGATGAAGGACAACTGCAACCCGATATTCGACGAGCAGTTTGAATATGTTGTTTCTCAAGGTGATCTGAATACCCGTAAACTGGAGATATCGGTATGCACCCAGAAAGGCTGGCTATCTGCTGGGAGCAAAGTTATGGGTCAGGTACATGTAAATCTGAGTGAGATCGACATCACAAAGTCTTTTACGAGCTGGTACGATCTGCAACCAGAGACTAAAGACTAGAAATTGAAGAAACGCAAGTGGAGATTCGCACAGTTGTTCACGTGTTTCTGAAAACTGTTTGTTGCCGAATTTTCATAATGCAATCTCACTCGAAACGTCGAGTTCAAGTGAAGTGATCTAGAAAAAGAATCGCGAGACACAAATTTGCTATTTGGGACTTTTCGAGATGTATGAAAGTATCAACAGTTATCTTTATTTACTTATACTTGGACCGTCCACTGTCGCTAAATGGTTTCGTTCTCGTATGATGCCATATGTTTATCGTTTAATCTGAATTTCATATTATTTGTGCTTATAAAATTATTCTTGATGATAGCGAGTGCCATGGAGATATGATCTATTGCTACGGCGTGTTTATGTGATGTGCACAAGAATATATGCATAATATTGCTATGGTACACATAATACTAGTTTATACAGTTAAAGAGTATGCGACTTAATATATTTTCTATGAAAGTACAATTAACGTTGAATCGTTATGTTGTTTTCTGTTTAACACTGCAAATGCTGGATGTTTGATTTTCGCTTTTACTACGCTTAACTTTCACTGTACTTTATTACTAATTCTATAGACGACGCATTTATATATCGTACGATATACTACTAATTTTATGATCTGTTAACGTAATTCTATGATATGCACATATTATATATTATTATTATATAAGGAATATAATGATCAAAAATAGTGATCAAAGTTTATGGCTAGCATAAGCTGCTAAATGAAATTAATGTAACACATACATATACTATATATATGTTATGTTTATACAAGAGTTTTGCTATATTGTATATTACTATATATCTAATACATGAAGCAGAAAGTTTATATGTTTGTGTATTTATATCTGTTCTCTAAAAACTTTTGAATAGTAAATTTTAATGTCACGAAATGTGCTTCCACTCATTTTGTCTGGCTGAGCCAGATTGATGTGACTATTTTCAGCAATGTCCTTTCCTTACAGAGTTATGAGTTGCTAGGAGCTAACAAATGATGCCAACTAGTAAATCTAGTGTTATATTCGTGTTTTTTGCATACTGGTCAAAGATTCTACCAGTATAATGTTGCGAGCTATTATTGAAGATAATAAATAAATATACAGTTTTAAATTACGGTTCTTTCTTCTCCTATGTTTACTTCATGGAACTATCACCAAGGAAACAACGTCAGTAAATAGGGGCGTCTGATTCTTTTAAGCCGATTTCAGATTGTAAAAAGTGTTTACCAGTTATTAATGCTTGATTTTCTTGGTTAATTGTGCATTGTTGCATAATGGAGCGCGGTCATATGCTTCCTTGTTTACCCGGATATAACTTTAACACAAATGTAAGTCTCTGTGTAAACGAATCCTTCGGAAATACTTACTGAAATGAACTACTTAGCTGCGCGGTATTTTAAAGAAAGTTTAATGTTATATTTATAGCTTGGTCGTACAAGTTTTCACAGAGATCAGTATTTTGGTAAGATACACGAAGGAGTTTATTATTTATCAGATAAAGCGGATAAAGGAGAAAATGTTATTTATCCGTCAATATATCCGCGAGGAGAAGCACAGGAATTGCCGTCATGGATTGCTTTCGATGGCCAAGTACAATGATTGATTTTACAATATTTGATGGGAATAATATTAACCCCTTAAGTGAACAAGAATTCATAGCTAAATGACACTTAATACCTAAAAATGTTATAAAAAATGTAACAAATGTTTTTTACCTTTTTAAAATAAAACCACTTTCTTGATTTTCACGAATCACTTAAGGAGTTAATGATCATTATTATCGTATTTAATAATGAACTAAAATTTACTGTTATTAGAATTAGTATTATGAAATAATTGTCAAAATTTTGAGCCCCTGCAAGTAGACAACCTTCTTAAGTACTGTGTACTTATGGTAAACGTTTCCAAGTTAGCATAATTTATTCCTATGTAATCAATAAAAATAATAGAACATGTACGATGCACGAGATGTTCCTAGTCTTAACCGTACCTGTGTTCAAATTTAGTATACTGTTTTAGAGATTGATGTTTAAAGCTTTCTTTCAAGAAACCGTTGAGGAAAGATGGAAAATGGCTTATCAAGTACGCACAGTAATAATCAGCTTCTTTTTAGAAGATGGCACAATGAAAATTAATGAACCTCCCACGGACAACAGTGGTCTTGAACAAGGTTTTCTATTGTTTTCTTGATTCTATTGCTATTCTTACAGCTTAACTGATTATTTATTGTAGGTGTTTTACTCAAACGTCAGAGATTTCCAATGCCGAATCCGGCAAGGTATAGATTTTATGATATACTTGATTTAAATATTGGCAAAGAACCAGAAATCTTTGGAAGAGTGTACAAGATCGTTGATTGTGATAAATTTACAAGACGATTTCTGAATCGTATGGGTATTCCAGTTCCAGATCCCATTAATGTTCCGAAAGATCCGTACACGGAACTACAAAGAAGTGTAAGTTCTTACGTATATTGCATAAGAAAAAGATAAACGACTAAATAATTTTTTTCCTCTATAAATCTCCATATAAAATAAAAGGCAAAATTTTGTACATGAACAATATTGTTCTTGTGTTGTAACAGGAAGCATTTCCGAAGAAGCCCAATCGAAAGAGCGACACTCGCGGGGATTTTTTGAAATATGATAAACAGGTGCTTCGATTTTACGGTTACTGGGATGACACAGATAATCTTTTTGGCATCGTTCATGATCTCGAAATTCATTATTATTTATCCGATAATACGATGGCTATTAAAGAAATAGTACCACGCAACTCCGGAAGAAATGCTAGTGGTATGTTTCTGCACCGGATGAAAGTTCCAAAAGTAAGGATAAAGATTCTTTGTACGCATTAAGTTATTACTAGACTGCGCGGATTTTTATGCAAATTAAAAATGTATTGTTTCCTTCTTTTTCTAGTCATTTTAATAATAAGTTGATGGCGACACATCGATGCTCTTAAATTCTTTTAATACTTTTATAGTTTTATATATTTCACCCATTTTTTTTGTTATAAATCCATAAAATATAAGTATAAAATATATAATATAAAAATCGACAGTTAGAAAATTCTATTTATATTACAACTTTTGGTAGAATTATAAGTTTTACCACCGTAATTGTAGAACTTAAAGGAGTAGACTAGTTTTTCCAGGATTGCAAGGGTATGGGTTGCGCGTTCTCATCGATAATACAAAAAAGGTGTTTTTCAGTAGTCAAAAACGCTAGATAAACGATCAATCTAGGGCGCTGTCGCCCTCAAAAGTCCTATTTTTTAATTTACTATGAAAATAGCTACATGCGCAGTATTGCGCAGTTGTATACTTCCGAATAATGCAAATTATGCCTCGTAAATTAAAAAATAGGACTTTTGAGGGCGATAGCGCCCTAGATTGCAATCCTGGAAAAAGGAGTCTACTCCCTTAACTCTTACATACAATTAATTTCGGAATGCAGTTTTTCTCTGAACTGGATGCAATCGGCTCGGCTGAACCTGTCACTGTCTTAAATGTCATGGGAGAGAATACATCAAATGTGTATTATTCAATCGATCCATTGAATGCTGGCAAATCAAGCAAAGAATCTTACAAAGACAACGAGATAGCCATTGGTGCCCAGATAAATATTTTTGGAAGGATAATTGTTATAACAGATATGGATCCATTCACAAAGGACTATTATAGGTAGTTGGAGAAATAAATTCCTGTTTACTTTCTGTTTCGCAATGGACGCAGACAATTTTCAAAACCATTAAAATGAGAAATAAATTTCTATTTGGTTCCAAATAATTTGGTTTCTCGCAATTAAGGCAAACAATTTTTAATCCAATTTATAACATATCAATATATGTGTATGTCATTACTTTATCGCATCAAAGGAAAAAGTATGGTGTAGAGAACGTAGTTCCTCTGGAAAAACCTCAGAAAGGCGAAGATGTTTGCGTCGAAGTGAAAAAATACATTCCACCATACAACGGTTATGGCAGCTACGAAGATTCTCTTGGAAATTGCTTCACTGTTTTGCCGCAGCCACCCAAGATGGACTTTATCAAATTTTTACATCAAGACAAGTACACATTTTACAGGATAAAATCGTGCTACCGATATCGAACGTTGGAATACATTTTTCGTTTGATTGTAGGCAAGGTTTCGACAGCCATGTTTTGAGATTCAGAGCTAGGATGATATCGAATATCCCGGAAAACGATGACAGATTGTTTATAATCAGAATTTTCCTGATGGATGACACGATGTCTATATTTGAACTGGCTAGGAGAAACTCAGGTGATGGTTCATTACAGTATATAATTATCAATGGTCGACGAAATAGAACATCGACGTTCTTAAATTTTTTCAATCTTTATATTATATTTCAGTGGAACTATTAATAATATAACTACTTGTAGATTTCGATTTTTACTATATTATTACCAGACTGCGGGTCTTTATGCATTTATGGCTTTCGGGAATTTTTCAGAAAACGTAGGATATAAAATTCGACAGAATTTATATATATTTCAGATCTGCAAAGGCTACTACCACCGGAAATAAGATTCTATTTTATTCCAGTTTCTTAAAATTCATCTTCGAAAATTGCAAATTGCATAAACATCAACAGCCTACTTTTATTACGTTTGTATATATCATTTCAATCATTGCATTTTTAAATTACATTTTGAAGGTCCACTTAGTTTATTTTGCACGAAGATCCGCGGTCTAGTTATCGCGAATAAAATTTTGTTTCATCATTGCCTTGGTAAAATAGTGTTATTCGTAGACACCGGATATCTATGCAAAATAAAAAGTTTGTGCATTAATTGTAAGATGCAGGAGCTATAAATATAAAATCTCTCAAAATCTTTAAATATTTTAATTGTTTTAAATTGCGCTTGTTCATTGTTGTTATTAAATGCATAAAATCCGGAGTCTAGTTATTTATCATACTTTACGTGTAGCATGCTGTACACATAAGATATCTCAGTCCAATTAGTTCGCCGAACGGTGCTTGTAAAATTCTATGCGGCTCGTTTTGTATAAGCATCGTGTTATTTACGACACGGTTGCCATAAAAATTTCGGTGACGCTGGTTTAACGATCGCAACAAATCGTCCTTGTACTTATAGGTTTCAAGCGCTGCCTCTTTCTGAAAAGGATGCCGGTAATGCTGCCTAATCAAGAAATATTCGCGAGCACAAAACCGGCTTATTACAAACCAGAAGATTTCTATATCGGAGCACGTGTTAACTTGAACGATTTTATCTTTGAATTCACCTCGGCCGACGTTTATTGCCTTCGTTACATGGAGTTACATTGCGATAAGGTTCCATGATTTGTACCTGCCGCGGTATTTTATTGTTCCTCGGGTTTCGAACTCGACTCGCGCGATTAACGTTTTTCCACGACGTTCACTCTCTGCTCGTTGAAATATTGAGACATTCAACTTTTCCAGTTTCCGCAAGCCGACGCCAAACGAATACTCGCCAAATTGCAGCAAATTTTGAAACCCGTTTACAAGGAATTTATTGAGCTATATACGCCAGTGAAATTGGGAGATGAGCTTCAGATATTGTCCTTCGAAAAATTATGGTACCTCAATTTCTATTACATTATCATATAGTAATATATAATAAATCATTCTTTTAAGAGGTATTTTTTGTTTTTAAAGTAACTATTTAATCGATAATTAACTAATTCGACATACATGAATTAAATGAAATTCGATGTGACCAAACGTACCATTTATAATAAGGCATAATTGTTTAATTTTTTACTTACTCAGGTTGATTATTAATAACGTACAAATTTCTTTGATCCAGTGAAATCATTCACAAGTACTCGGAAGGTAAAATAACGGTGCACGAAACGATTACTATAGCTCGACACTATTCTTCACACGAAAAGAAAGAATTCCACAGTCGGGAATATGTGAGGTAATACATTTACATTTATAATTACTAGAGTTTTGTGAATTTTCTGTACATATAACGAAAACCACTGAATGAAATACAAAATTGTACAAATATCAGAAGAAATATATTTTTATCGATTTTTTATCTTATATAAAGCTCCATAAATATAAATAAATTTTGTCCCTTTTAATTATTAGAGCCATTTTCGAATAATGTGATATTTAAATTCTTCAGGAAAATATAAACATAATATGTCTTTTTTATTCATTCGTTTCAGGCGATTAATTCATACAGAACTTTCTCGAGCTCTGTGGATGGACTTGGATCGTTTGGAAGAGGATCTTCATAATTGGGATAGGGGACCTACAGGATATTTACCACGCAACACGCTTTATACTGTTCTTCGAGGAGCTAGGATACCAGCTGACGTCGAACTCATAAACTCTATGCTTGATCAGTATGTAAATTGTTGATATTTTCAATTTACTAAAAAAATTTGACAATGTGCTAATTGCAATGGCTTCGAAAAAATGAGATATGAAATCAGTGTTGACATTTTTCATTATATTCTCGAACAAATGAATAATTTTCAGATTTAAAATAATATATTTGACAGTATCAAGCAACTCGTCGATTAATTGCTTTGTAATTATAGAAATATGTTTTCCATACAGCATTCGGAAGAACGAGAGAGGGCAATTGGATTACAACGATATGCTGCAATTCATGAATGTGAAAATTGATCCTGTCCCAGCACTGGTACCGATAAACGTCAAGGTAATTTTATTATCGACCCAATTTTTTATTTGAACACGCAGTCGCTTGAACTCGATTGATTTGTGCGTACTTTCTAGACTGCACTTTGGTGGGCATCGGAGAAAGAACCAGACTGTGGTGCTGGTATTAATTGGTGTGCTTTTATAAAAGATTTAGACATTAAATCGGAAGACGAAACCCCTAACGAAACATCGAAATTGATATCGAATCCAAAGTGTATCAGAATTGGATCTTAAAAGAGTTTCACAAATTTTGTAAGCATTGTATATCGTGTGTGTACTTCAACAAGTGTAATCGCCACTTTCAGAACGAGTAAAAACACATTTTCGTACGTGAAGTATTATTTATTATATAATTTTTCAATATAAACTACATCAGATTTAGTAAATTATTTACATCGTATTATGTTTATGCGTGTCCGCTATGTCGTTGCAGCAGTGTTGTTCAATGCTCAACTTGCAAATGAATATTTTATTATCCGAGTTTGACCGAAAATTTTTGCTAACCATTTCTCGCGACGATACTGTGGTCACTTTGGCATAGTTGACTGACAACACCGAGCTGACAACATACGCGAGAGGACACGGAACGTAATAAATAGTAGGCGACATATAAATAAGAATTCTACAAAATATTCTTATCGTTTACGTTTTATGCAATCCTCTGATCAATGTTAATTTACTTGGATAATCGTTTAATGTACTTGAGTGCTTGTATCCACTGGTTGTACAATTTTCGATGTAATTCACGTCGACTCAGAGTCGCCAGATTAACCCTTTGCACTCCGAATTATTTTTTAATTTTGTTGCCAACAACTCCCTACTATTTTTAAGTCTTTTATTTAAAGTTTACTTCAAAGGACAGTACCTTGACTGCTACTTACTTTAGACAATTTTGTTTACTAATTATTAGACTGCGGATCTTTATGGAAAATAAAAAATGTTCGTATCGATTGCAGGACACAGGAGCCAAATAAAAATTCTATTCTTCTTTTAATTATCCTATTAAGCTGAAACTAATACATTGATGTCATTAAATATTCTTAGTATGTCCACTTCTTTAAAATGTACGTGCCCATTTTTGTTACAAATGCATAAAATCCGCGGTCTACTAGTTATATTAAATACAGCTCCCTCGAACTTTGTTGTAATTTATATGTGGAACTTATATTTGTTTTTAACTAAGAAATAGTTGTTGTTTAATTCAAAAACAGAGGGGTAACTTTTTCCGTTGAATTCGTGCTCTCTGCCCTCGTCTGGCGACACTGCGTCGACCTCTAAAAATTGCTACGAATACGCATTCGGTAATGTTGAAGAAGTTGTTTTAGATTTTACGACAATTAATCATTCCGTATAAATAAATGTCGTTCTCCATCGCGTACGTATAGTTTCCTTTTTAAAATGGTGCGCGTACGACTCGATCTAATTTGTTACATCGGTTTTCGATTTCTTCTCGACTTCGGCTCCACGGTGTTCTCGTGTTTCCTGCATTTAATTGCACTCGTAGGTCTTCACGATTTTCATGCACGTCTTGCATTTCACGTAGCAGCAGCTGACGTACTTGCAGTCGCATCTTTCCAGGACTTCTTCCGTTCTTGTGACGTGGCCTCGACTACAGCAAAGATATTCGCAACCCTCGTATCCAGAACTGCTGCCGTTACATTGCCTGTGCAAAAAAAAACAAATGCCTATTATTATTTAAGCAAATTCAATAAACAAATTCTTCAGTTACTTCGGTAATTTCTATTTGGAACTTACAGTGAAACGAATTAATATTCGTACGCTCTAGAAAAGATGATTACTTTTTTAACCCTTTGCACTCGAAGTTATTTTAACTCGATAATTAAACATTTCTTTCGATTTAGAACATTTCCATTCCCTATGATTTTATAAATTTTATGTATATAAAATTGGTATAAATACCTTACACAGTACCTAAATGTTTAGTAATTGATTAGACACCGATATATTTAATAATCTAAACAATGTGTTGAACGATGGTACAGCAATTTTTAATGGCGCCTCAGAGTCGCCATTCGAGTGCTAAGGGTTAATATTGTACTATACGATTTAAACTTTTCTGGAAAGCTAGTGCAATCAGTTTACTACAGGATGTGAAAAGAAATTTTGTTAAAAATTGCAATTGATCGGAATTGTAGAAAAAATATTAAAAGTTGCATTTTACAACTTTTTTTGTATGGGTCTATGTATATTGAAAATTTAAAAAATTATTTATTGCTCTAGCTTCCCAAAAAAGTTCAAGTCGTATAGTACAATATAAAAAAAGTTATCGCCTTTTTTAGAGCGTACGAAAATTAATTCGTTTCACTGTATATGTATCTGTGGAATTGTGGAACTTCTATTTGTTTTTAACTAAAAAATAAGACAATTAACACTTTACCTACCGAAAGCCTATTACATAAGATTTTCAATAATTGTGCTGTATCAAAAGGAAGCATAGAAATTTTCTTTTAAAACATTAAAATCTGAAATGAAACTTTAGATGACGTTATTGAGCGGGACTTGTTAGTTTACAATGAAAATTGCTGTTGCTATTGAAGATTCCATTAAAAAGTATTTAGCCGTGTTTGCCATAGATTTTTCAAAATTATGCAATAATCACCGGTCGGTAATGTTTTAAGTAAATAAAGGAATTTATATTTTAATAATAATTATGTGAGTTTCGTATTACGAAATTTTCTTTTTCAACCCTTACGTCGATAACCGGGTACCCACTTTAAATATCTTTTTAAAACTTCTCTAATACTTTCGTCGATAAATAAAAAAATTATTTTGATGTCTGTGATGTATACACTCCCGCTCAAAATTATGTGGACTACACGTTTAATTTTTTATGTGGTCTAGTTTATACAGTTAATAATAAATTCATTAGATATCTCACCATTAATTATTATTATTGTCTTCAGAAGACAGCAAACCACGCTAATGGATCATCGTAGATTGAAACAGTATTAGCTCTGCCCAAGAAACTTTTATTTACTCAAGAGATTCTAACGATTAAATTGTATAATTTGGTAGTATTAAAATAAATTATACTTGCAACAAAGTGCCCACATATTTTTGAGCGGGTGTGTATAAAAACCCGTTTCATTTACATTTTTCTTTCTCTGATGTCGAGTCACGCTCGACAAAGAAGTGCAAAGGGACTAGATTAACTTCTATAAAAACAGATGGCTGTATTCTATTTTCAATTTGATCCCTCACCTGCAAAAAAAACGTTCACATAATTTATTCGGCGTCGGTTCATTTTGAAATTATACCGTATCCAGGTATTTAATCGCAAATACATTACTGGATGAGGCCCACTTCGAAGAATTTTGGAAATTAATCGGTTGCTGCTTCCGGGCACGCTATAATATTTCATTTCTAATGATACACACTATTAATAGACCAGTTTGCTTTGGGCACCACTGGCTACACAGCTCTGCCGGTTACAGCTTACAACCGGTAATTATAACCCGCCATATAATTATACAAAGTGGGCGTGGTGAATGTTTATTACGGCACGCCTTCGGCCATTTCTCCGTATACTTTCCGAATTCGTTTCTTTTCCTTAACACCGTATCTGTGTTAAACACGCTGTAAACCGTGTAACTCGTGAGAGCCACTTTATTTTTCATTCGTTTTTATTGTCGACGATCATTGAACGTAATCGGGAAATGGTATGCTGAAGGGTAGTTTGTAAATTAGAATATTCAAATTTATGTGGAATAGGTGATTTCATCTAGTCCTTATTAAAACTGTCATTTACTTGCTATTGTAGAACGAGCATCAAGATTATATTATAATATTATAATCAATCCAGTCTTAATCGTGCAAGAGTATCAAAATGATTAAATTGTATTATTATATGACATGTCTAACAAGTCAGAAATAAAAATTTAATAGAAATGTATTTTTTAAATGATTGTTATATATTGATGTATATTTTATAGATTGGGTACGTTAATTGTAAATGTCGAATATATCATAAACAAACTGTAGATCTTCGTGCAAAATGAAAATGTTGTAAAGGAAGATACAGGAGCTGAATAAAATTTGCTACTGTTCGTAAATAATTTTAATATGTTGAAAATAACATATCAATATTTTTAAATTCTTTCAATCATTCTACTGTATTCAGTTTTACCTATTCCAGTTATGAATGGTATAACAATGGTAATAGCCTAGTCATAGGTTCCATCGTGTGTATTAAAACTTGTCGATCATATTGGTCGATGACTAAAGGCTACAATTTCTCTTCTACTAGAACGTGAATCATTAATTACAGTTTGACGAGGCGAAGCAGAATATCATCGGTAATAGTTTCTTAGTGGAAGTTACTTCCTCTGTCTCCTCGAACCGTTCACCATTCTCAGAATGTCGTGGGTGATCTTAATTCACGAAGACTAAGGCGTGAATAATTGAAGGCGACGAAGGTGCTCCTTTTGCTTTACCACCGGAAAATCCATAGCGAATGCAATCACAGACGAAAGAAGCATCGTTTATTCTTCATTTCTCCCTGTTAGGTTGTTAGGGATAACAGTTATCGCTGCATTTGTTTTTTATGACTAGACTCCGGATTTTATGCATTTATAACAAAAACGAGCGAGTGCAATTTAAAACAGTGAAAATATTAAAAAACTTTAAGAGTACTAATATATTATTTTCAACACATTAAAATTGTTAATGAAGAATATAAATTTATATTTAGCTCCTGCGTCTTGCAAAAGGTGCACAAGTTTTTTTATTTTGCATAAACATCCGCAGTCTATTTATGACTATCCGCATTCGGAACACCTTTCATTAGGAAATCATTTTTTCGAAATTATGCGTCGAGAATAAATTATTATTTAAGTTATACTGTTTGTAATTATACTGAATTGTTCGTAACAAATTAATTTCGATCAGGACAAACAAAATTCCTGAACAAATACAAAAATGACAAACGTTTCTGTAACCGTATTAAAAATGTATTTAATCGTTGTAACAAATACCGTATACATGTCATTTAACTCTTTTATTTAATTATGTTAATATCCAACATTTTCTATGACGTTAAATAGAAACTGTAGAACTATACTTTATAATTTCGACGCATGTTTGTGTGCTTCAAATGTAAATCAGTTTATAATTATTCAAGAAAGTAGAAGACTGTATAACAATTTTCCTGTTCGTCAACTAAAATATTCAACAATAACGTCCAACAGTAACGTCGAACGATGCAGTGAGCTGAAAAAATTCTTTGATTTGCAATTATGAGCAGCATATTGCGTGTGCTGAAGGTACAGTAAACCACGAAAGTATTTGAACGCACTTTAAAACAGTATAACTTTTTTATAATTGTAACAAACGACCTGATGTTCTGTGAGCAATTAGAACCATTGGTTTACTAAATCTGCAAAAAAGATTTTCCACAAAATTACAATTTACAGAGTTGCATGCAAAAATAAAAAAAGGATTTTTTTAAACTTTTTTATTTGGGCCCTTAATAAAAATTTTAAATATATGGTTTTTAGATCTATGCTAGTTATACACATGCTGAAAAATTTCATCAAAATCATTTAACATACCCAAGAGCTACAAGTGGTTAAATGTGGTGAAAATCATAGATTTTCGCGACTTTTCGTCTCGTTTTTTTCCGCGTCAACCGATTTCGATGAAATTTTCAGCATGCGTATAACTAACATACATCTACAAAACGTATATTTTAAATTTTCATTACGGGCACTAATAAAAAAAGTTATGGTACCTCTTTTACTTTCTCATGTAATTATTAACTTATGTATATATTATATAACTACATGTAATTATTAATTAGTTACTTGGTAAGTCAATTCTTCTAATTTTTCAAAAAAAATCCGATCATAAAAAAGTTATACTGTTTTAAATTGCATTCAAATACTTTCGTGGTTCATTGTATACATTCTCAGACCCTAAGCTCTAAACTATCGAAGTTGTGGCAGCGTTAGATCAAGAAGACCGTTTAAATGTCGTAAAATAGAGGATTTATTTGGATTTGAGAACAGGTTTCCCGATCACGGGTAAAAATGGGATTCCGCCCTATCTCGAGGGTCTTCTCTCATAGGTAATTACCGTCACAGTCGCATAAATAAACTAGTATCTGGCTATGTCGAAGATAACTAAGGTCGAACGAAGGAATTCGTTGTGTGTGGCTGGTAAATCGTGACGGCAAGAAAAACAGTGAAAAATCGAGTGGATGTACAAGATGGAAGTATTTTATTAGTACGGGATACCGATTAGTTGACTAGCTCGGAGACAAAAATAAAGGCTGCAATCTTGTTGAATAGCAGCTCGTAAACCGATCTAACGTGCTGCAAGATGTATTAGTGTCTGAACAATTTTTTTTTCCTATCTTTTTGTTTGTTTATACGTCGATAGAAGGCTAATCGAAATTAGACCTGTAGTCGAAAATGAAAATTTTAGAAGGGAAAGCTAATTGGAGTTTAAAGTTTCACCTAGGCGAGTCAAATTAGTCATCGTCGAGAATAAATATTTTAAACAGTTGAAGTTAACAATCCGAAAGAATCTGATCTTCGGGAATTTTTGTTGAAGTTGATGGACCTTCTTCTTAAACGGGTACCTTATTTAAAGTTACATATATGTCGTAGTGATATTTTCTGAATTGCAAAATTTTACAAACACAATACGTGGCAGCTTCTCTTCCAGAATTTTATCTCTTAAACTTATCATTTTTGTCAATTTATTTTTTGTTTATTAAATAGAGTCTTCACGTTGAAATCGCGTTTTTTTTTAGATTGTTAACTAGGCAAGAGTTCTTGAAGAAAGGGAAGATTAACTGATATATAAAATTTCACACTGTCGAAACCAATTAGTCGACATCGATAGTAGATAATCCAAATAAAGTATAGTGATCTGTTAAACGCAAGAAACAGTTTCTTCAATTTTTGAAAGTAAATTGATCAATTCTAAGAGAATTGAAAATTCTTTCCGAAAACATTCCCTCGCCACATCACTTTGAATAATACAATTACGCTCCTAATTACAATTTATCTTTCCCCGGACGGAACGTTGTTACCGATTTCTACTCGACAGATTTTACATGGCATTCTTAAACCCTCCATTGTGGTCGATTTCAATCGCAAGGTAATGACTATTCAATAGAACGTTACATATTTCATAAGATAAATAATATTTTCAGCGCATAATTTTATCGATCTGTGTAATCAGCTGCGAACACATAACCGACTACGCTATGGCATATGGAATGGCCGATTCATAGATGAATGGGACAGTGAACGTCGGAGTTCGTTAATATACATTATAGATGCTTCTTATCGCGTATCAATCTAAAGCTCTTTTGCCGATATGCTGATTCTTTTTGCGAGTTTATTCTCGCCACTGTTGTTGTCGATCGGAGGATGAATAAGCACGGTTTGTTTATGCAGCTGTAGACTAGATCATGCTGCAGCTGCATTGTTGAAGATACCAATGCAATCGTTACGAGCACTGGATCGAAACAAATAGTTACCGTTTTTGACAATATTTTTTCTGTATGTTTTGTTCAATTCCTGAATACTCAGAAACCTACTTCCGACTTGTTTAAAACAATTGTAGGTTATTCTTGTTGACACACTGCGAAATTGCTATAGACTTCTACTTTCTGGGATAATTATTAAGTCTTGGAATTATAAAGTACATTCCCATTCAACGTCGTCGAAGATTTCTCATATTAACATAAGCGTTAAGATAACATTCGCTTAGAATTTTTATGGCATGTTATCTTTTTTAATAAATTATCATGAAAATATTCTGATGGAACAGATACTTTAGAATCCGTATAATACGAGTTAAAAGAAACAGAGTTATTTTACAAGGTTTATATTAAACCTTTCGCTACAATTGACGAGATATCTCCATGTCATTCACCATGCGATTTCGTCGGACAATACTATGGACGAGATATCTCGTGTATCTTTATTATTGATATGACGTGTTTTCTTTGTAAATTTTACACAAGCAACCAAATATACAGAATTTCTAACGCCCAAATTTCAAATATTCAACATTTTTAGCGCTACAAATTTCAAATATTTAAATTTTCTAGCAACTCCAATTTTCAGATATTCAAAATTTTGGGTATTTAAATTTTTTATCGTCCCAATTTTCAAATATTCAAAATTTCTAGCGGCACAAATTTTAAATATTAAAATTTTCTGGCGCCCCAAATTTTGAAATATTTAAATTTTCGTAGCGCC
>CM052190.1:9875257-9904662 GCA_028455805.1 Lasioglossum figueresi | reverse complement strand
CTCCAATTTTCAAATATTCAAAATATCTAGCGCCACAAATTTTAAATATTTAAATTTTCTAGCGCCTCAATTTTCAAATATTTAAATTTTTGTAGCGCCACAAATTTCAAATATTTCAATTTTCTAACGCTCCAATTTTCAAATATTCAACATTTCTAGCGCCCCAATTAATCAATCATCAAATTTTCAAAATTTATAACGCCACAAATTTTAAATATTCAAAATTTACAGTGCCCCAATTTTCAAATATTTAAATTTTCGTAGCGCCACAAATTTCAAATTTTTCAATTTTTTAGCGCTCCAATTTTCAAATATTCAAAATTTCTAGTATCAAAATTGTACATTATATATATTCATTACAATATATGTATGTTCATTACATCATATAAATTTTGTTATATTCTTATAAGTTATCGTTTTAAAAATTCTGATGCTCTACCTGTTTTCTTTATTTTGTATCATTTGTTAGGATTCAGGCGCTAGCAAGAGAGAAGCGAATTACCTGCCAATAGTTCCCAGACTTCCCCTCTTCTTATCAGGAAGACAATAATCCGGGCTTTTAGTGGTGTATAGTAAATTATCGTGATGATAGAGCGGCGGTAGCCTCCCGCCTGATCTCGGTCGAACTTCCGCCGCAGTCGCGTATCTTCGGAGTAGACGAGTTCCTGCAGCAGTAGGCCCCGAAGTGCCGAGTCCTCTCCAACAGGTACGCACACTGCACGATCCAGATACCCCGTGGCACTTACATTCCAAGGTCAACGATTGTTCAACCGCCTTATGGTAATAGTACACACCAAATCATTAATAATCTTGTACAGAGTCGGACATGGACAGTTTAACGAGTACTTGGAAACGAAGCACACGTATCAGCGAATCAAGCATGTATCTTGTTAATTAACTATTCTGATCAACCGTGACAAAACTGAATCGTTAACCCTTCCGACCCGACAGAGACACGCAGCACAGTGGAACAAACCGATGACTTTTGTCTCAAGCGATGATTATTTTCTTAAATTAAAGCGGAAATATTGCAGAATATGGGAAAAATAGAGAGATTATAGTACGAACGTTCTTTAACCTTGAAAATCTGTGTTAAACTCGCAGAATTTCAAGAAATTTGTGGTTTATCCAATGCCATGTCTGGATAGATTTTGTTCTTGTCACGCTATACATCATTTCCTGTAGATTTCGTCACGCTGATTTCAAATCTGGCCGTAAAATTTGTCTACACCGTACGTCCTTCGGGTCGGAAGGGTTAAAATAGGAAACTGTAAAGAGATCAGAAGAATTTCGTTTGCTGATTTATTAAATTGCAAGAGTTCCGTTTGCTGATTATTAAAATTATGAAAAATGTAAGTGTGAATGAAGCATGTTGAAGATCAGTGTAGAAAGTGTCCGAATCTGAATTACCCTTCGGCCGGCCCGATTGTTGTGCATATTAACAGCGTGCATAAACTTCGCTGTCGCGCCGTTGCCTGGAGGCGTTGCGCCCTGAAGAAACCTTTTTGCCATCCTGGATGCTGATCGGACATCATCGCCGCAGCCGCCCCATTTGAAGGAATTCCTGGTTGACAGTGTCCCGAAGGAAACCGGCGTCGCTGTGAAGGATGACGGTGATATCAAAGCTGATGGCGAAGGCGGTTCTCTTCGCGGCGGAGTTGCGCAGGAACAGGCTGCCAGGCTTCCCAATGCACAACCCCTTGCCAGCCTCCAAACTGCAGCTGCAGCTGACATAGCGTACACGAACGCCTGCTCCCTCGTTCCTAGTTCACAAACAACATCATCATTACACTGTGGATTTGAAATATGATCTATCCATCTATATAAATAAAAATGTAAGTGTTCGTTTGTTCAAAATCCTAAATCTCCGAAAGTTCTTCACCGATTGCTTTAAAATTTTGACGCAATGTTTGCATTCGCACACGCGCGAGTTTTTATATACCTAATCTATAAAAAATATTGTATACCCACAAGCATTGTGAAATTAAACATATTAGAAACGTGTGCTTTCTCTTTTATTTCTTTTCCATTTAAGTATACTTAGCCACAGCAACGCGTGGCCGGGTACAGCTTGTTTACAATAAAATAAATACGGGGATTCTTTATTTAACACTGAACCTACCACCACTGGTCAAAATGACAAGTTCCAGATTTTTTATTTTACAATTATTGAAATAATTAAAATGATTTTATTAGGAACGGTTGTGTACAAGGTTGTCTCAAAATTCCTTCAGCATCCGGAAATGAGAGGTTCCTGAGATCATTTGAAGCGACATTTCCCTTTGCAAAAATGGCGTCCGCGACTTTGTTAACCCTTAGCACTCGAGTGGCGACTCCGAGGCGCCACTAAATATTGCTGTACCATTATTCAAAATATTGTTTACATTACTAAATATGTTGGTAAATCAACGACCGTGGTCCCGTTGAAAGCACCGGTTCTCTTTCGATCACCGAAGTTAAACAACGTGGAACGTGGAATGGGCTTGGATGGGTGACCGCCGCCTGGTAAAAACCCGGGAAGTGATCCCTGGGTGTTTTTTCACGTGTTGTTGGTAAAAGGTGGTTCGGATCCCACCGTAATAAACAGTAGGTCCCGCTGAAAAGGCGACAGGGAGAGTGGAAAGAAGGGAGAGATTGGTAAATGGATTTGAAACCCTGAGGGGACCAAATAATCATACTACTACATACTAAATATGTTGGTATCTAATGAATTACTAAACATTTAAGTATTGCGTGAGGTATTATATCAATTTCATATTCATACAGAGATAAGAATTAATATAGAATGGAATTATTCTAGGTCAAAAGAAATGTTTAATTTTCCAGTTAAAATAGGTCCGAGTGTAAAGGGTTAAGGAGTTATTAACGAAAAAACTCGGATCGATCAGAGCGCGATCTAGACGCGTGTCGGCACGGTCGGCCAGTTGACAGTTGGCGCGCCAGGACAATTGCCGCCATTTTTGCAAAGGAAATGTCGCTTCAAAGGATCTCAGGAACCTCTTATTTCCGGATGTTGAAGGAATTTTGAGACACAGCCGAGCTCTGGAAGCGCAGATCGGTTTTGAAGTCCTGGGCGATTTCACGAACTAGATTTTTTATTTTACAATTATTGAAATAATAAAAGTGATTTCATAAGGAATGGTTGTATACAAGGTGTCTCAAAATGGAATGAACTGATTAATGGAAGTGGTAAGTCGAAATTCCAAACAAACTGATATTTTTGTTTGTAATGTATGACGCTGATTGAGTTTACTAATAATTATGTAGTGAATTGATAATTATTATATTACTTATTGAACAATGGTCAAGTATTCTTTTATCAAATCAAACGCAAAAGTATAAAGAAAACAAGACATGATTTATTTCACTTTTGTAATCGTGAATATTGTCCTTTAAAAACAAGCTTGAATTTTGTCCAATTTATATGTATTATACAGTTCATATATTTAGCAATTAATAAGAAAATGTAGATATTATATTTTGAACGAGTCCAGTGTCTTTTTGTAGACCGTATTTATGACCTCTCCTTTTGGCTGTTAATTCCAAATAATTGAAGGAAAGCTGATTAGCACGCTAGCGTACCGCATACAAGAGGAGGGACCCTTTAAACCTTCTAATATGTATATTTGGCGACTATGTTTTTCATCAGTGTTGAAATTCAGATTGAGCTTCTCAGTTTTCTCATTAACGAAGGATCTGCTTCCTACGGACAATTTTATTAATTAATTTGTAATTGGAATGAGAAGAAGATGAAGGGAGCCAAGTTGCGGTCTCATAATGACTACTAATTGAGACGCCTTTTTATGAACGAAATTCTTTTTTGTAATTAATCATTATTATCCGCAGAGTATCAACTTCGTTTCTAATCAATATGCGCATTCTAAATCGCGATAAGTAAAACCAATCAACATCCGAACGTCAGCCGAATCCAATTAAAAAACGCAAATTCCAAAATTGAAATCATATTTTTCGAATACAAATTAATTATATTATATTGTACTATTATTTATTGTATTTATGTTGTATTGTATTTTCTTATTATCAACTAAACAATTTCCTGGACAGAAATGCTTACAGGTTCGTTTCATGGGGAGAAATAAATTCTGTAGTGCTCTAATTTGGAAAAAGGAATTTGTGTCGGCATACAAATAGTGTATTACACCTACAAAGATTGCGTTCTTCAGGATTCCTGTTTCAAGGAAGCTATCTTCTGGATATTTATAATTCAGCATCTTTCTATCGACGGTTGAAATGAAGTTTTTGATGAACCTAGATGTGCTTGTTCTGCTACTCTCTACGGGGTTCAAGAAAACCACGGTGCGAAGTAAATGATGATAAACGATGATACTGTAACTTCCATCGTAGACACATCTCCCACCGGATTTCTTATAATGGAATTGTTGAAACTCTTCTAGGTAATTGAAAACGTAAGTTTCCATCGTATCATTCGATCTTTTGATTTATCAATAAAAGTGTGATTACTCATATGATTTGATGTTTCATTGATCCCGTATAAATAGTATCTTGTGCATGTCATCTTATTTAGTCGAGAAAAATGAGAATAATTTTATTCTAAACTTCAAAGAAGAAAAAAACGGCATTTTAAAACTAGAACTGTCAAAATTTTTAAATCGAATCATTCAATAAAATTTCTTTAGACACATCTATCGTAATAAAAATTGCTAGAAATGTGAATAAATACATTTTTACTATTTCTAGAAATTAATACAAAATAATAATTTTTAGTGTTTCGTAGAGTTAATTATATTTCTTTTCATCGCGTTGATTTTTCATTGTTGTTCCAATCGAACACAAAAGGTACAAATTGAGTTAGAAAAACGAGAGATGGATGAATAATTAAATAACTCAAGGTGTTCCACGACTCGTATATTAGTGTACTAATATAGCATCGTTACGCCTCCAGATTTCCGATGAAGTTAAATGCGTAGCTACAAAGTTCGCAAAATGTTGAGTTGAGAAAATAGTCCCGAACGCGGTTTTCGCACGCGGAAGTTACACAACAAGTGATAAAATTAAATAACTTATATCTTTCTCAGAGATGTTTGGATTTTATTTCACGTTTGCAGGCTTCTTAGCATACAAACATTATGTCATCCATAAAAGTTTGAACGTCTTTGCACAGAGCGTAGGCTCGCAGCCATCCGCTCGAGCAACTTGAATATGCGAATTCTACATATACATAGATCTCCAGATAATAGAATGCAAAATATCTCCTAAAGACGTAAATCAAATCAATAAAGAATTATAAAAACAATTCCGTGAGAGACGATTGATTAAAATTCATAAATAAATAAGTCTAATTTTCGTTCCAGCCAGTCCACATTTGTTTGGTCACTTTCGAACAGTATCATACGGTTTCATTGTATTTGAATAATTCTCAATCAATGTGTTAAAACATGTAATATTATTGCAGTACGAAAAATAGTGTTTCATTGTATTCGAATAATTCGGGATCTAGCAAATAAAAGAACATGTCTACACTCCTACAGTTCTGTTAATGTGTTAAAACATGAAATATTATTGCAGTCCGCAAAATACTCTTTGACGCGGAATCAGTTTCGACACAGGACCGCCAAGGGTTGCACTGTGTTACACGTGCACGTATTCTTCGAATTGTCTATAGCAGTGTTATTCAAACTGTGTTCCACGGAACCCTGGGGTTCCACAAAATGTTGTAAAGGGTTTCATAACCATACATAAAATATTCATCAAAATGATGAGAATAATCAAAATAAAAAATGAAGCATTCCGAATTGACCGAACGAGCCCGCGGCACGTACAATAAAATCTATTCGGAATTACTTTAGTAATTTGCAAAATTGCTTTGTAAATTAAGTAACAAATGATCGAACCCTCGCGCGGAAAGCATTAACAATTTTATTGATAAAATCTATTGTTTGTGATCCCGGGTTCCGCGAAATAATTTTATACTCATAAGGGTTCCTTAAATTGACAAAGTTTGAAGACCACTGGTCTATAGGAAGGAAGAATAGCACGTGGGTCGTCATTTTCTTCCACGTGTCGTAACGTTTTGATAGAAAATCTACCGGTTAGCAGTTCAGGCGTGTAGTCCGGCGCTTGTTCGATGCTGCTGCAATTCCACCTACGATGTCGAAACGCTTGCTGACATACTGTCGAAGTATCCACCGCTGCCTGCACCAAGCTGGGCATTACGTCCGGCGTTGCTCTACATGCCCTTGCCTGCTTTCTCTCCAACAAACCGGCGCTCTTCGCACTCGTGCAAGCTTCCCTTGACCATATGTAACCGTTTCCTGCACGGCCGAGAGCTCTGGAATTAAAGAGGTAACGAGCTTAACGTCGGCTTCTGACAAACTACGCCTCCTGCCCCCCGGTGACGCGCGATACGTCATAGTTTTGCAACTTTCAAAACGGCTGGCAAGACACCTCTAAGTGAATGTTCACGGATCTTCAATTTTCACCCTTATACAGTCAGCGAAATCTACGTAGTTCCACTAAAAAGTTCATCTGTTTCCGTTTCGTATCGATTCAATTTGTAATTGAAGAAGGTATATTTAAGTTCGCCAGAAATATTGCGCGGTATGTGCCACAAAATGGGACTTATTCCTCAACCTAATAGTCAGACCGTGGGTTTTATCCACTTTTGGCAGGAATGTGTTGGGGGGACACAAAATAGTGAAAACATTGGATGGATTTTAAAATATCTTTATAAATTATTTTCAGCTCATCAAACTTATTAAGAAAGGAACGAAATTTGAAACATTTTGATTTTGCATAAAGATCAACTACTACTAATAATACAAGGACACGATCAGTTAATGTTTAACGGCGATGGCGCGAAATTTCCCTAGCGACGAGGCCATCCCAAAGACAAAAGGGCAACGAAACGAACACAGTGCAAGAAGAGGATATCTTTATAAATTATTTTCAGTCCATGCAACTTATTAAGAGGGTAGACTCGTTTCCAGGATTCCAAAGAGATAGATAAAAGATCAATCTAGGCCGCGATCGCCCGCAAAAGTTCTATTTTTACGTTTACGAGACGTAATTTGTATTATTCGGAAGCATGTAGCTGTCGCGGCTTTATAGAAATAGCTACATGCGCACCTGTATGCTTCCCAGTGGCGCACACAGGATTTAATCTTCGGGGGGAGGAGAGGAGGGATTGAACAGAATGACCTATTTTTGCAAAAATATCTGTTAACGGTAGTTAGGGCTATCATATTACACAATTTTACAAGCTCGACATTTTCTGCTCCAAGGGGTCCGTAGCATTTATTATTTCTGCTTTATGGCTAATTCGGCCCTGCACATTAGAAGCAGCTGTTCTACGGTTTAACTAATTTTCCAGTGTTCTATTTCCTTGTCCTTGGGGGTCCTGCCGCCCCCAGAGGGCCTTGCCCCCACCCTAAGTGCGTCACTGATGCTTCACAAACGAATAAATAGGACTATTGAGGGCGATAGTTCCTAGATCGATCTTTTATCTAGCGTTTTTGACTACTGAAAAACCCCATCTTCGTATTATTATTATATTAAGAAATGAGAACGCGCAGTCCGCACCCTTGCCATCTTGGAAAAAGTCTACCCCCTCAAGAAAGGAACGAAATTTGAAAGATTTTGATTTTGTATAAAGCTTAATTACTATAGTAATTACTGATAATACAAGGACACGATCAGTTCATCTTTAAGGGAATAGACTCGATGAGTTGTGTGGACCTCTCCACAGTCGCAATCGCTAGATAAAAGATGCATCTAGCGCGCTTACTATCCCAGAAAGCCTAATTTTGCGTTTTTCAGACGATATTCGCATTATTCGACAGTATTTAGCGGAGCCGCAGGAGAATAAATGCTGGAACAAATGAAAATGCAGCACTGTCGCGCCAGCATTTCTTCTCCTGCGACTCCGCTAAATTCTGTCGAATAATGCGAATATCTGAATAAACTTAGAATATCGCCTGAAAAACGCAAAATTAGGCTTTCTGGGATGGTAAGCGCCATAGATGCATCTTTTATCTAGCGATTGCGACTATGGAGAGGTCCCCAATATGCATTAGCGAGACGCTATTTTCCATATCGCGAAATTCAATATCGCTTGCAATTCTCGTGTACGTACATGCGTCTAGCGGTGTGTGGCGTACCACACAACTCATCGAGTCTGCCAACCCGAGGACAAAAGGGCAGCGATAAGAACACAGTGGAAGAAGAGGACATTTGATTGCGATCCGTAGACAGGCTCGGCCGTACGAAAATCGCAAGAGAAGTTTGAAATTCACATCAGGTGAAACAGGTTCGCGCGCGCGGGAACGGGATTCACGGGTAGAAAAGCGAACGGGGGAGTTGTACCCGCGCACGGTTCTGTCAGAGTCGTAAATCAGGGGTGAATTTCGAAAATTATAGGGCGTGAAGCTGAAAGGTGCCTTTAAGCGGCGCGGGTGGATACGTGCGCCACGGTGCAAACCGTACGGAGGATAATTACGGACACCTGAAAGTCAAAATGGCTCGAGTACGGATACGTCTAGACGTAACAGCCCTGGGAATGGCCGGCCCGCCAACCCCGTGTCAGGAGCCTACCCTCGAAATTACCCTATCAAAAGACCGCGGCTCTAATTCATTATTCCGTCCCTGACGACTGCGGAGACTGTGGTTTCCAAGATGCCATTCACGTTATTCGACCCCCTTCCCCCCCACCCCCCATTCACGACACTTTCCGAACTTCGCAACCCCCATGTACCCCGAGAACTGGGACAGCCATAAACGCTCTCGCGCTTTTCTATTTTCCACCGGCCTTCGGTTTACGCGCCCGACTTTATGATCCATTTCGTTGGCTTACCTGCGGCTTAGCACCGACGGTAATAGTTGAACTATTTCGTTAGCCTGGTTCGGACGCGTTCGGTGAATGGCGGGTATATCGAACACCTGATTTCGCAAGCTTGTCAATTCAATATTGGTTTGTCCCAAAAGTTTCTTTCGCAATGTGCACGCTCAACTCCTTGTCCTATGTTTCGCTGCTACGACGAGGGAGACCATCAACGACTTTGATCATTTCTCGTAAGGCGTGAAACGTTTTTTTAAATAGAACTTTAATTAAATTTGAAGAAAAAGATTTTTCGAAATTTCTTCTACCCTTACCGAATAAGCAGCATCTTTCAGAATAAATTGCTTAAAAATACTTATCAACAAACTCTTATACATTTTATTTATTTATTTATTTATTTATTGTTTATTTTAATGTGGTCGCATTAACAGCTAGGTCATTGGTGACCACATAAATTACAATCAAAAGTGTTTTATACAAAGGTGAATTTGTATTAGCACAATGGTCAGCCTATTCTTTACTTCCAGTGTATAACTTCGTGTCTTCGTATAAAAAATTTAGAAATTAGTGTATCAGTCATATCACCGCTTAAAATGGCTGACTACTGGCCTTAAATGGCTACTGGAATAATTACCCTACTTCTAAGCGTCGCTTAACACGGTTTTGATACGACTCGGAACGAATTAACCGTGTTACAGGAAAGTAGACTGTGGTAAACTTATTACCGCGGATCTCTATGTAAAGTATTAATGGTCTGTGCCAATTTCAAGATACAAGAGAAAAATAGAAACGCGTTTCTTCCCCCAATCACTTTAAGACGCTGAGAATAATGTGTTGACAAACTATTATCGTTATTCATTTTATGTGGAATTAATCAGTAATTCTAAACTATACTCGCTAATATAATAAATTAAAAATGTACAAAAAATTGTTTATAATGATTATACACTTACTGTCCTAGAAGCTACACCTTTTTAAACCATTTTTTGCGGCGACGGGAAAGTTTAATTATATAGACAATTAAATTCTTATTAAATTCTCAATTAAATTAAATTTTTTTTTTCTAGAACTAGGGGATTATACATTTAATTATCAGGTAGACCGCTTCACTGAAGCTCGGTTTTATCCGCGCGTCAGGTTGCAGTCGTTTGCCGCACGTTTAGGAAATACAGATTGCTATAGCGCGTAACTTATGGCGCAGGCCGTTTTAATTGTTTTATGGCCGAAACCAGCTGTCCTGTGAAGGATCTCACGAAGTCAGGAAAAATTTACTAAATCACCATAATTCATCTCCAATACATTTTACAATACAGTTCGCTTTCACTTTTGGGGATTATACCTTCTACCCCCAGGAATATTAACCCGCTGCCTGAGAAACACCCTAGTTGCCAAAACCACAAGAACCATAAATTTATTTCTTTCCTTAACGATTTTAGTAGGTAGGATAATGATTTATTAGTATTCTTAACTATTTTGTGGAGATCGTGGTATATTTTTCAAATACATAGAAATTATTTAAGATCTGTGCCGCAGAATTCATTTTTGTAAACAAAGTACAATGTGCTCGAATGAAAATGTTTAAGGGTCCATGCCTATTTAATAATCTGGAAAATGGTGACTTTCAGAATTTTTTCTGAAAAAATTAATCGATTCTGAACCTTATTGGATATTACGTTATTCCTAATGTGTACTATGTATATTAATTTTTCTTTTCAAAACAGCAGAGGTATTTTAGATAAATAGAATTCGTGAACCACTGTATTCGCAGCACGCACAACAGGTGGAACTAATTTTAAAGAGCGATTTCACATGAGGAAATTAACCCTTAGCACCCAAGTGCTGGCCTCTCTCTCAGAGTCGCCACTAAAAATTGCTGTACCATTTAAAATATTGTTTACATTATTAGATATGTTGGTATCCAATCAATTATTAAACATTTAACCTTTAACTAACCCCGCTGGTGCAAAAAGGACACCGATATTCCAAGAAATTGTCCCAATACAATAATATATGTACTCGGTCACACAGTGATACATGTGGTTTACAGAATACATCGTGCGAGGAGTTAAAGGTTAAGTATTGCATGAGGCATTATATCCAATTTCATATTCATAAAATTTAAAAAATTATAGAGATTCGAAATATTCTAGGTCGGAAGAAATGTTTGATTTTCGAGTTAAAAGAGCTCAGAGTGCAAAGGGTTTATTATACTCCAAAAAAGGTAATCCGTCGTGCTTGTACTATATTCTTAGCTGCAGGTTGTACACTAGATCCTAAAAAATGTACCATATTTCAAAACTCACATATTTATGAAATTTCTTAAGCTAACCGAAGTAGATAACACGAGCTTCTCCTCGCTGGTTCCGAACAAAATTGCATTATGTCTTGTTTATGGCTCCTTAAAAAAAACGGTAATTACCGACACGAACATGAGTGACGGAAACAATTTCACGAGTCAGATCAATACTCCACAAGTGACATTTGACAGATTCGTGTGTACAATTTATGTTAACTGCTTGTCCGAAACATGCAGGGTGATAGGTAGCAATTATTTCGACATGGGAATGCAACTCGTGGTATACATTTTATCATTTTATTTCAGCTTTTTTCTTGGTCGGGAATTAAACCGTGTGCACCAACACGCACGCCGTTCTTCGCTAAAATGTTCATTCATACGTCGTTTTTTCTTCTCCATCTGTATTCTTCGCGACACAAAAATAAACCAATATCTTTTACAACTAACTATTATATTTAATATAACGATGGAATACAGTGAACCACGAAAGTATTTGAACGCACTTTAATGCAGTATAACTTTTTTACAATTGTACCAAACGACCTGATGTTTTGTAAGCGATTAGAAGCATTGGTTTACTAAATGATCTGCAAAAAAGATTTTCCACAAAATTACAATTTGCAAGGTTGCATGCAAAAATAGAAAAAGGATAATGAAAATTTAAAATATATGTTTTGTAGATCTATGTTAGTTGCACACATGCTGAAAATTTCATCAAAATCGATTAACATACCTAAGAGCTACGAGCGGTTAAATGTGATGAAAATCATAGTTTCTCGCTACTTTTGGTCTTATTTTTTTCGGCGTCAACCAATTTCGATGAAATTTTCAACATTCGTATGACTAACATACATCTACAAAACGTATATTTTAAATTTTCATTACGGGCACTAATAAAAAAGTTATAAATTATGCCTCCTTTACATTCTCATGTAATTCTTAGCAATTGCAAAAATCAATTCTTCTAATTGCTAAAAAGAAGAAAGGTCGTTTGGTCCGATCATAGAAAAGTTATACTGTTTTAAAGTGCGTTCAAATACTTTCGTAGTTCACTGTATATTGAATCAAGTCATAAATAATATCTCCAAGAAACAAACAGTAATAATAAGTAAAAAGTGATGGTAAAACTAATTATAAAAACAAATGTTAACAAGTCATTGACGGCATATAATTGTTTAAATGAACGAATTATAGTAGAAATCATTTGATGCCTCTGCAATTTTACAATTTTGAGTTAACGAGTACTAAAAGTGTCATTTGAATTTACAATTCCAGGAATATGTTCCTCTATTGCTTCAAATCGTCTAATATTTCTTCGAGAAGAACTTGCATGTGCGTGATCGTGTCAACAACCACCGTAATGAAGCGAACAATGCGCGTGTTCGGTAAAAATTAAATAGAAAGCTTTATACGGAAATAATGAAGCCGTTACGCAACATTCGTAGATAAATCATTTGCAGAAACAGTTCGACAGCAGCTGTCCGGCGTCCAATTTGTGGCATGCACGATTAAATTTGTTACGACTTATTACTCATGCGTAGTATACATATATCTCGTGTCGATAACCATTTCAATTAGCCAATGAACGGATTTTCGAAGCGATTCGAACGATCGCATCGAGATCTTATCTCGCGAGACCACCTAGTACGCAACAAGTCCGACAAGGTGCTACGAAGGAAGAATATCGTTTGTTGCATGTTCCATTTCCATCTGATTATTTCGGACTGTGTTGATATCGATTTCCTTTACACGAACAGTGCACGATTTTATTGACCGGAATAAGCGTGCCGTTCTATTTTTCTTTTTCCAGCTATTCCGAAGTGTTTATGCTTACCCGCGAGCGCATTTCTCAATTTTAGTTATCTGTATTTATTGGTTTTTATAACGCCGAGCTATCGAGACAAGAACTATCTGAACAAGTATCAAAAATCAATTTTCTGCTCTTGTACAGATTTATTCACGTTATACAATTATAGTTTTGATATTTTGTGTATCTATTGATATTTCTGATTGATAATCTTACTTGCAGGATTTTATGCATTTATGACAAAAATAATGTTCCAAGAATTTCAAGATATTGTATTATTTTCGACTTATTAAAGTGTTGGTTCTGTATTCGTAATGAATGCAAACAATTTTTATTTCGCATAAAAATCTGCAGATTACTTATTAAAACAATCTTAATAGCACTAATAATTACACAAGAAAGTTTACTTTAGTAACGCAAAACGAACTAAACAGGGAATGGTTTAATAAAAATTCGAATTTGCGGTTGCCATCAACACTTATGGTGATGTACTCATTGATCGTTTGGTATAAGTGACCCTTTTGGTATAAAAATTTTCAGGTACAACTCAGATTAAAAAAGAAAATATGTTTTTTATTTTATTCCCAGATGTATGTGATTTTGCATGAGAAAAAGAAAAAGTTTAGTTTCCACAAAACAAATACTCAAAATACAAAAAAGACAAATGTCCACCTACCAATTACAGTCTGTGTTTTAAAAGATGCATACCCACACGATTAAAACATGGACTTTATATCTTTTTCGTAGCTTCGGCTTCGAAAATGATACAAGTTAAAAGTCAAGTAGTTTAACTTCGAAGTTACGACAGTACAAAGCATTTATATGTATATGTACTCTCCTATTAGCAAGGAATAATTGCTTATATTTATGTACACAGATAAGAGAAATATGTGCATTAATGCATCGATTCTACAAACCCCTGTTATTGAAATCTTTCACCGATCCGATGTTCTGCTATACAATATGAAAACTTTCTTATCGAAGCACTCCTTCCAATTGTGATCATAAAAATTATGCTTGTCCCCTTCAGCTGCTCGCTCACCGTCTGTGTTTACTATAGCCTGAAGAGAATCGTGAGGATCAAGCATATGTTGCTCTTAAACATGTCGCGGATAATTGTGCCCTGATGACACGGCAGTGTTGATTTATAAGATTTATAACTTCATAACAACTTAAATTATTATGCCTCGATTACAGCAAAATTAAACAGATTGACAAATTGACAAGTTTACGAATTCTCCAAATCTCAAATTTCTTAATACTCGAATTTCCAAGGACTCTTTACGAATTCACAAAATTTCCAAAATACCCAAATTCTCAGATTTCTCTAATTCCACAAATTTCCAAATATCTAAATTCCCCAAATTTCTAAATATTTACATTCACCAATTTAGAAATGCTTAAATCCCCGAATTCTCATATTGCACGATTTCCAAATAACTAAATTCCCTAAATTTCCAAATTTCGAAATATTTGAGTACCCTAAATTTTTAAATATCTACATTCCCCAATTTTGAAATGCTTAAATCCCCAAATTCTCATATGGCACAATTTCCAAATAGCTAAATTCCCCAAATTTACAAATTTACAAATATCTAAATTCCCCAAATTTCTAAATATTTACATTCACCAATTTTGAAATGCTTAAATCCCCGAATTCTCATATTGCACGATTTCCAAATAACTAAATTCCCTAAATTTCCAAATTTCGAAATATTTGAGTACCCCAAATTTTTAAATATCTACATTCCCCAATTTTGAAATGCTTAAATCCCCAAATTCTCATATGGCACAATTTCCAAATAGCTAAATTCCCCAAATTTCCAAATACTCAAATTTACAAATTTCTCCAAACTTCTAAGCTCTCCTTTACAAATTTTCAAATATCTGAATGCCCCTAATTCTGAAATATCTAAATTCTCAAGTGCTTCAAATTCCCCAAATCTTTATACATATACGAGGTGTGATCAAAAAGTAAGGTGACTTTTTGAATTTCGCGGCATACCTACAGTCGATTTTCGTTTTCTTTTTTTTCTTATGCTGATACACTCGTCCCGAACATATGTTCACAGTTTCAGCTATATAGAATTTTTTGTTTGTTTGTGAAAAGCGTAAAGGTTAGAAGTGTATTGCGTGTTCGTCGATTTTCTGCTGTCGAAAAATATGGATCAAAGAATTTGCATCAAATTTTGTGTAAAAAATGGAATTAAGTGCTCCAAAATACTTGAAATGTTGACAGTGGCATACGGTGAGTGTACTCTGAGTAAAAAAAATGTTTATAAGTGGTACAAGATCTTCCAAGAAGGCCGAGAAGATGTTAACGACGAAGCTCGCCCTGGACGCGCCAGCACGTCAACAACCGATGAAAACGTTGAAGAAGCGAAGAAAATAGTGTTGGGGAATCGTCGAATTACCATTAGAGAAGTTGCCGATGATGTCGGCATCTCGTTTGGTTCGTGCCAAGCAATTTTATCGGATGTTTTGGGCATGAGACGCGTGTCATCGAAGTTTGTTCCGAAACTGCTTAATTTTGACCAGAAGAAACGTCGCACGAGCATCGCTCAGGAGCTGTTGAAAGACGTCAACGATGATCCTGATTTGCTCAAAAGGATCAAATTCACCGGATTTGGCCACCTGCGACTTTTTCCTGTTCCCAAAACTGAAGAGACCCATGAAAGGACGGAGATTTGCAACGATCGAGGAGATAAAGACTGCATCGCTGGAAGAGTCTCAAAGCTATACCAAAAAGTGCTTATCAGAAGTGCTTCGAGGATTGAAAAAAGCGCTGGCACAAGTGTATTATATCTGAGGGGGATTAATTTGAAGGGGACAACATAAACATTGATGAATAAATAAATATTTTCTGATAAAAATAAAAAGTCACCTTACTTTTTGATCAAACCTCGTATCTACATTCTCAAATTCTTAAAATCGCAGAGAACTCAAGTCGATCGACGTACTCTTAAAAATGTTATTCTCCTTTAAAGAGTGTGCAAATATCATCGTGAGTCACTGCGGACGTATTTATTAGTTCGCTGTGAAACTTGTCAGTTCCCGCAAGAACCGCATTAAATTTTTTTCGACGGTGTAAGTATGCGGACCCCATAAATCGGTGATCGGAAAAATCGGCGAGAGCGCGTTGCGATTCGCTATTAGATCGTTTATTGCGGTGGTAGCGTAAAACGAATGGTCAAGTAACGACTACCTCAGTTTCGTTTCCATTTATAGCTGGATAAGCCCGAGGCCTCGCGCGAGAGACCATAGCCGAGAATCGTAGGCGCCGGCCTATTATCAGCCCCGTAAAAACACTACTTTACGATTTCGCGAGTCAAAACGAATTTCGAAATTGCATCCGACACTCGGTTATACTCATCCGTTCGAGTATTTCGAAACGTACGTCAACGAGTTTTATTGAACCGCCGTGCATTTTCATAAGAATGTGTATATCCGTGGTCGACCCTGAACTTCTCGGGGAACACACATGCCTGTCCCTACACGCTTCTACACAATGTAAGGGTGTAGGCGAGGACTGTATCCCGAATTTATTGGCACACACCTTTTTTCCCGATACGCAATTTTCGAATGAAGGTGCACGCTCAAAACCGGTAGCGTGCCTTTTGCATTATTGTTGCGCATTCGAATATTCTGCTTGACCGGAATATTTTATTAACTAAACTGCCGACCTCGCTGTTTCGCGCGAGCTCTACAAATTCAATGAATATTCCGTTCGCAATAAAACCCAATTTCAGGTTCATCGAATTTTCTGTTCGTTCTTACTTGTCTCGGAAGTGAGGAATAGGTTCATCATTGTGCTCATTCGAATGTACAACAATTTGGTAATAGATATCTATTTTGAAGCAATTCGGGTCTAGAAAGGTTGACTGATGTTCGTAGAGGATTGATTAAGGCGCATTTACCCTAATACAAATTAGGGGAATTGTAGGGTTGCATGAGGGTTATCCAAGTCTGATTCGTGCAACATGAAAATTGCATTAATTGCGAAACGTAGGAGATACATACATGTAGACATCCGCCCAATTCTTTAAATATTTTTAGTTTTTACTTGGTCTTGCACTTGGTTTTACACTTGGTCTACTCATTTTTATTATAATTGCATAAGATCCGCAGTCTAGTTACAAGCATACTGTGTTATAGGAGGATTATTAGAGATACGCTCAATCCTGTGATTACGATTCTATGTTCCCTTTAATTTTGCGGAACAGCGTATAAATACTTCATTGTTTCATAGGATTTCAATCCTACCAGGAGAAAGATAATTTAGTTCATAAGTGAAAAAAGAAAACGATGTCCATCGAAAATTGAAGATTTCGCGTTCCCGGAGCCGCCGTGGAACAGAATAATTAGTACAGAGAAGCGATTCGTCATGTTTATTGTGTGGCCGGGTGATTTGTTTCGAGTTCCTTCGAGAGACTGAAAAGTCGCCGGAAGTTCCGTTCATAAATATCCGTTGAAAAATAGTTGCCGTCGATAGCACGGTTCTGGCACGGCACTGAAAGTGACAGGATAGATGTCATTTGGCCCAGCGCGAGGCAATAAAAGGGAATCAGTGACGCGCGCGGCTCGACGTAGAAATCGCCCTTCGGAGTCTTTTCTTGGTCGTTGATTATAAACAAAAGAAATGTGGAAGGGGTCCCGTCGTCGCCGCCTAGAACCATGGGGAGATCCGTCGGAGAGCGTTCTCAGAAGCCGGCGTGCATAAATCACGAATCGCAGGCAACCCCTAATTTCCCACCCTGTTCGAACGGCAACCCCCGGCCTCTGTCTTCCTTTCGTAGTTTTCTTCCTCGAGCATGTATTTTGATTTTGCACGCAAAACCACCATCACTCCGCCATTCATCATCCGTCGGCTAGCAGCCTACTCTCTTTCTGTTTCCGCTTTTCCAACGCCCCCCTCCCACCCCTGTTTCGCAACCAACCCCGGCCTGGTTTCTCCATCGTTCGGTGAAACGACGACGGTGAAATTCGCTCTCGAATCACAGGACAATTAACGTCGACGAGCAGCTACGTGATATAAGGGAGATTTTAACCGACGATCACCTCCGGCGTGAATGATAATGGCATATCTTCATGCTTCATAAGCGGTCAGTGAATGGTTCGATGGAGCAGGACAAGATGATTCATAAGAAACGCGAGGAGCCCGTTTGCGGAGAAGGGGCGTTAGAAGAAAGGAACGAATTAATTGATACGGAGAATGGAATTAAAGCTGGAATCCGCGGACGAGAATATTTCTTCTGGCCGATGGAAAACGATTAATCCCAGCCGGAGGTGGTAACCCGGCTCATGGAATTATAAGAGGTTGATACAGCACCGAAACTCTAAAACGGTGATTTTTATTTATCGCTGATCAAACCTCGTTCTTCGAGAACGTTTCAAGCAATTTTCTTGAAACTATCTCGAAACTACATTTTCAAGAATAATGTCTGCAAGTCGTAATTAGATTATGGATCTCTGTACAATTTTTAATTGTTGTACTCAAATTCTTCATCTTTTCCAATCTGTCAATTTACAATTTTTCCATATGTTCGTAATAATTTGATCAACCGCCGTAAACGAATAACGTTCGTATTTAGTTAGGGGTCGATAGGTCTTCCTACTCTAATCAATGTTTCGCATCGTATTACGGTTTTAGTGTCTTAGAAATATATTTACAAAAATTACTGATGAATTCGAATGTTCGGTAAAGCTGGAAGTTGTGGAAAGTAGCGCGCAAATATAAATCAGAGTGCTTGGCATTCGTAACAAAAGGTGGCCATCAAAATACCACATGGTACCCTTCTGTTACAGAAAGACCTCCCCATATGCGTTCTACTGTATATATTACCCTTCATGGCTCTGGAATAGCCAATTAATCGTAATTACTTATCGTAGACTCTAAAACAGTACCGAAAAGTGAACATCTCAAAAACTGATCGATCAACGACCACCCGACAAAACAACCCCTGTCTTAAGCGCCACGACCGGTGAGGATTAAAATTGTCAGAAATATTCCGCACATGTCCAGTTATTAATTTATAGCATGCCCCTGACGATGATCATAAAATAAAAATATAAATTACCATTTTCTCGACTTTATTTTGTCGTTAAGAGGCCATGAAAATTAGAAGAAAAAAAAAAACAAATTACGATCGTGTCGAAATCATTGATAAACTAATTCTGAAAACATATGCAAGATGTTCGTCCGATTGGCGCGGTAGTTGTCGAAAAACTAACTTTAACATCAAGACGCGAAAGAAGATGAATTCGAATTGCCACTGTGACGCTAGGGCGATTTTTGTCGAAACTCGCGAGCGGTGATCAAGAAACAAGTAATTCCCTGATAAACGTTAGATCCTGCATCGCGCATGAGGATCCTCCCGGCGATAAATCCTCGTTGAGACTTATTGTTCCCGCGGGCCCGGCGCGCGCAAGAAAACGAGCAGAAAAGAAATCTTCATAATAGAGTAAATGATTCTTGTTCCGCTGGCATTCGTTCCCTCGCATACGCGCATCCTCCTCGGCTGCTAACCTATTTGTTTCTCATTAACGGACCTACATTAATCTTCGGACTCCTCCGGAGGCCCGGCAAACGAACGCGAGGATGCTTGTTAGAGGCTCTGCCTGATCAAGCCGGAATGTTTCGCCCGAGACCTTCATCCGACCGATTTCAAACCACACAAAACAATTTACTAACAAAACTGTACTTACAGCCACTTGATGCACTGACCACCTTGGACCATCAGCAGCAGCAGCATCAGCCAAGTATTAGCACCGCTTCTCTTCGTTGCCAACATGTTTGATCACACTTTACATTCTAGAAGATCGGCGTTCTTTCTCACGTTTACGCACAGGCTTCGCTGGTCGTGTAGCATTGATGAACAGTTTCATGGACCACTGTGCTTGCCCCGATGATCGGTCGATCGTTTCGCCGACGAGTGCGGTGCCCTCGGTGCCTCCATATTCGACGGAACCTAGTTTTCGAGAACGGTTTCCGTGCTACCAAGATCGTTCCCTCGCAAGATTAATCGGCCGTGGAAGATAACAAACTGCGAGGTATCGGGCGAGGAGCACGGGTAGTACATAAATTCACCGGACACTAGACGTAGGACTCCTTTAATTGCTGTTGTCGATCGAATGATAAATACCGGGCGGCTACAAATCACGCCTGGTGCGCCGTTGTTGTTCGGTTTCTTTCTTGCGCGTCAACATCGCGAATCGCCGCGGACGGTTCCGGTGAAAACGGCAATTGGCAACCGATCGGATAAGATTATGTGTCCCGTTGTCGCACTGGAGAAAGGAGAAGTTATTTCTCGAGAGACTGCGATTCGAGACGCACTGGCACTTCACGGTTAATCTTAGATCGATCGGCACCCAGGACTTGTCAACGCGCCGTATTCTGAATGATCTGCGACCGATACAGTTCCCTATCGGGGAAGTTTCTTCGCATCGTCCCGTGCTGCAGGGAGTCTGCGTGGTTACAGGTGTCCGTCGAGCCGTCCTGCAGGACTTGCCGGTCGTCGTGGAGGTGGAATCCTCCTACTACTACTCTAATTCCTCCTACTTCACCTACTCGTTTTTCGTTGGCCGAAGAACCGGCCACAGGGATGGGGATCACCGAGTCCGAACACCGTCGGACGACCGCAAGGGAGCACGGGAATCTCCCGGTGCTCTCGCGTTCAACACCGCTCCTTCAACATAAACAATATACACCGACTAAATGATGGCACATGATTTTCATTTTTCTATACGCTTAAATGTTGTATATACGTCTTCGGTAATATTTTACGGCAAAATTGAATCAGGAATAAAATAATGTAACCGGTATATTAAATGCACATTGAAATATTAATCTCTTTTCTTAAGGTGTCTCAGGACACGGTAACAAGTGGGAGAAATATAAGATTTTTAAACACAACAACGAAGAAGGCGAATGATCGATTAATATAAGGTTTTGTATTTCAGTTTACCATTATTATTAACCCTTTGCGCTCGGAGCTATTTTAACTGGAGAATTAAACATTTCTTCCGATCTAGAATATTTTCATCCTGTATGATTTTTTAAATTTGGTAGATATGAAATTGATGTAGTACCTCATGCAATACTTAAATGTTGAGTAATTGATTAGATACCGACAGATCTAATAATGTAAACAATATTTTAAATAATAGTACATCAATTATCAATGGCGCCTGAGAGGCCTCACTCGAGCGCTAAGGGTTAACTCTATAAAAAAATGATTGTAATATTTAAAAAATAATTTGTTCTTATGCCTTTCGTCGTCTTTGCTCGGAATATCTTTTCTTCCAGATGGCCAACTGGTGTACAGTATAAACTGTGATATATTTTCTAGGTATTGACGATACCACATTTCAATTTTTGTGAAAATTAACAAAATGGCAGATATTTTAGATTTAATCACTGAATTTTGGTAGAAAATTTGTTAATTTTTTATTTATATTTAACAAAATAATGGTAAAATGAAAAAACATCGATCGACAATGGCTAGCAGATATTATAATGAAGATAACTGTAAATTTTTAATGTAATTGGCGAGGTAGAACTCGAGATATACATATCTTGTACACCGTTTTGAAAAACGCAACTCTGAGAAAAACGCGTTTAAAGTTTACAAATGTAATTTTTAGCTCTAAAAAAATATTTTTCAGGATTTTTTCAAAATATCACTGTGCCCTAAGCCCTTAAGCTCAATGTAAAATTATTTGTCCGTTAAGTCTTTTGTGATTCCGTTTTAACGAACACATAAATAACGATGGTCTGGGAAAATAGTTTAATTGGTTCAATTTTGTTCCGCATTGTAGTTCCCTGATAGTATGTGTTAAGGGTTAATTTTGGTGATTTTTCTTGAATCGTTTCATTTTTCGATACATTCTTCTTTCTATTGTTTCCAATGCAGCCGCTGTTCATTTAATTAATTCGTGACCCAATTGAATAACGATTTTGATACTCTGGGTCAAAATAGACCCGGACTCCGCTGTCGGAGTGATAAATAGCGTAGTCTAAAAATAGAAACATGTACATTTACTCACTTACTCTATAAAGTACTTACATAACTTACGTGAACTTACTTACTTTACTAACCATTTTTCTGTGTACATGTAAGAGTGTACAAATATCGTTGTACAAATATCGTGGTAAGAGTGGAACACACATTTATTTCGCGAACCTAATTTCTGTGATTGTGCTTTACTTTCTCTTTCGGAATAATTATACACACCCAGTAGCTCATATTTCCTTCGGTGACGTGCAAATTACTAATTGTAAGTTGTACTGATCTTACATTCAACACTTCCATAGTAATTAACTGCACGGATTATATTTCTAGCAATTAAGTTTCAGTTGTTTTCTTTAAAAGTACTTGTTAGACGGTATTTTTTACAGATGATACGTAGCTGCAAAATGATTTCTAAACAAAACACTGCATTGTATAACATCATAGAATGATTCTTAATTTTAATAAAATGTTGATCCTCACACGTTCCTCAGAATGAAAATTTTCTTTTTTTCAAATACTGTGAAATGTTTGTTGTAAGATGTATTATTTTAAAATGTACAAATGTACCAATGTAGACAAATCTATAATTACTTGAAAATACTTGTAATGCTGTCTGAGAAAACATGTACTTATGTTTTCAATCAAATTTTAGTCATATACTGTGTCTTTATCCAAATTAAATCTAGTGCTTGCAGTAAAATCGAATGGCTTGTCTTATTCGTGTGAGCATATTCGCACGAGTCGTAAGAAACCAATCTGGCTTAGTAAATTGACTATCAACGTGTTTGCGGTCGTAAACCCGGTAGAAAACTATTTTCAGCGGCTGCTTTATTGCACATTACATATTTTTTGCAAACGCTGGTTGCTGAATCCTATAAACGTATTTTTTGCCACTATTTTTTGTCAGCAGATGCATTTATGAAGATAATAGATGAACGAGATGCAAAACTATGAATCATTAAAAGAATCGAAGGTGTTACTTTGTTTTCGACTTATTCAAATTATTGAAAGAAGTAATACACTCTCATTTAGCTGCCATTTTCTAACACGTAGGAAATGTTTATAAAATCATTCGAACCTCGTTTATTTTATTTAAGAGCATTTCTAAGCAGATCAGAAAATTTATTTAAATAATACCGTGTAATTTTTCTTCCAAAAAAGTATATTAAAAAGTACAATTATTATTAAGTGAATTTCCAAGAATTTTAAAATTAACAACAGATTGCACACATTATCTTTAACAATCATTATGATTGATGCAGTTCTCACTAGTGCGAAATGTAACACGTTCAATATGAAACGTAGCAAACCTGTAGGAAGCGTTGGAACAGGCTTTCAGATCAATATTCAGATCAATTAATTTTGCAGGGAAAGCGAGATCGCGAATTATTATAGATCACGAAGTGACTATTCGAAGTATCAACGAAAGTATCTAGAAAGGTCGAAGGAGCCGGTTCATTTTCCACGAACCGTTCGTCGAGTGTCTCGCTTCGAATTAGGCGAACGTTCCCCGTGAATGCTCGCGCAAAACATTTCCTGATTTAACCTTAAGGGGGTAGGTTAGGGTTAGGAGAAGCATATAAAAGAAAAATGCATTATTGACTGAAACGATTCCAGTCATTCTGAAATAAAAAAATGGCGTAGCATTATGATGATTATGAACGCAGTTACGAGACGAGCCAGAAGAAATAAAATATCTTGTTAATTAACAAAATGACGGCAGTTTCGATTGCGAATTTCGATTTTTTAGGCTTTTCGGAGGATTCTCCCAGAGTTGATCGCGCAACTTGAGATATTCTGTCAGACATGTTAGAAAAATTATTTAACAGTGAGAGTCGTGTTCTTCGAACATTTATAACTACTAGTATTTTACGAATCGAAACAAATTCTTTGCAGATGTATTTTCGAAGACACGCGCTTTAAGGAAATGGGAAAAAAGAAAAATCGAGTTTTCGGGGGTTCGAGAAAACCCCCTTAATGAGTTACATAATAACGAAAGTAAATTATATCCGATACCGTTTCGGCAATTTACACTGAAAATTAGTACGTAGATACCGGTTCGGAATAATGAACGACGGCCTCCCGTTTCATCTTTGTTCCCTAGGTATTCTCTTCCTCCTTCCCATCGTCGATAAATAAACCTCTGTCAGACGGTTCATTACGTCGTTAAGTTTGGTTCGAACTTATCCACCCTCTTTTTACAGAGTTACCTGCATTCGTTTATCTCTATTTGCGCTGCACTGTACACTTCTATCACTGCTTTACACACGAAACAGAAACTACATTAAAATACGAAACTGTATGAATTAAGATATCTTTTTTAAACTGTGTATTATATATAGGCTTTAATTGATCACCAGAGAGCGTGAATGAAAATTACGGCCCAAAGTTTCTGCCTTAATTGCACGCCCACTGAGAAAAATAGCTCAAATTATAAAATACTTATCAGTTTACAAACTCATTAAATTAATTGGGAACCACGAAATTGAGAAACATATTTTTATTCTATCTTCCAGAAGTCTAGCTGCTAAATCATTTATTTATATAATTAAAATTCTTATTAAGTATCAGGAACTTTTCAAAAATATTAGAAACTTAAACCTGTATATGAAAAATAAAAATGTTGAAAGATGCGAGTACATATGTACGCTGCTCCACAAAATTAATGGAATAATAGAATAATAATAATAATCCATCTTTGAGCTCTCGCAACTTTGTATAAACAAATCTTTCAACTTTCTGCCTATGCTCATTTCAAAGAGTGAAGTCTCTACCTGCACATTATCGAACTTTTGTTGAAGTTTTCTCAAAGATCTTTTCTGTTATGAAACAAACTTCCTAGATAAAGCAAACGTCTCTACAGAGTGTTAAAATTTTATTTTCACATTCGCTTCAATGTGATCTCACAAAAGAAAGTCTGCCCTTTCTAATGATCTCTAAGAAATTGATTTGCGATTTTTTCGCAGTTTTATGTTGTTTTAAATGTAAAAGTGTGCAAACGAATTTAAGAGTAAACAACCGAACTTTATTGTTCTAAATATACTACAGGAAAGCACCAAGAACATCATGAAAGAGGTAAGCTTCAGTTATTGGCCTATTCGTTATGCATCGTTGCAGGGAGGTTTGCGGTTTACAGGCGTCTCCGAGCGATTTGTGTAAAATAGAAACATTTCCTGTAATAAATCATTGTTATTTTTCTTAAATCTTGTATAGTGGTCGGTACAAACAATTCTAATTAAGTTTCAAATTCAAACGTAAGATTTCTATATTCAACCCCCATTACCATGTTTAACACTAAACCTGCCAACCATCAAAAGTCACTGATGCGTATAGTATTATAAAAATAACAAGATTAAGTTTATTTATATTTTGTACGATTTTTAGTATAATATATACTGGAGTCAAAACATATATTCAATAAATTCCCACATGAAAACACCTTTACAATTTCAATAATTGTCAAATAAAAAATCTTAAATGGATCGTTTGTCCCCTCGTGGTAGGTTTAGTGTTAAAATTATGTGCTGATACCCAAACTGCCAACCATCGTTTCCCTGCAATCGTCATAAATTTGCCATTTGAATGAATTCAAGCATCTTTTGAGAAAGTATTTCTAAGGTTCTATACTTTTGACGAATGCAGTTTAAAAAGATAGATTTTTTTGACCCGTCTACGCGAGACCGCCCCCTTAAAAACGGTTTATTGGCGGAGGTATTGCAAAGGACGGCCGGTTCTTTCGTTCCAGATTATTCCCCACCATTATTCGTCGAAGACGTCTAGCATAAAAAGGGGGCAAACAGATCCGGCGACAGCTGCTTGGCTATTAAAAGCGACTTAAACCTCAAACCCTCGTCGTGATTGCAAAAGTTACCTCTCGTTCCACGAGCTCCTCTCGCATCAACCCCCTTCACAATTACGCACAAAGCTAACGCATCCTTATACGCCACTGTCTTTCCTAACAAATAAGCAAATTGCTAAATGAGCCGTGACGCCGCCTTGCAAACCGCCAAAGAACCAAACCGACGAAAAAAAGACATTAAACCTACTCGAACTGCAATTTTCCTCGCAGCTTATAATTTCATCGAATTTTACTGGAATTACAGTACCGAACAAAATGATAGGACATTTGATGTGTTTGTATATTTCATGTAACACAATAGGATATATGTACATATTACACGCCCTGTATATTAGATATGTCCTTCAAAGTATCCATATAGAATTGCAAGTTTGTATCTTGTACACGAAAGAAATTAGAGAAAATAATGTAGACATGTATTGATTTTAGTCGAACAAAATGATAGAACATTATTAAAAAATACAATTGTTTGAACAGAAATATTTTGTTGAATTCCAAATTAATATTTAGTAAAACCATCTTTTCGCTGTATAACATCTACCAAGCGATTAGGAATTGATTTAAACAATTTTTTAATACGTTTTTGTCTTGAAAGACTCCAATTTGTAACAATACTTTGTTTTAATTCCGTTACATCTTTGTTTTCCATTCTCGTAAACGTTTCTTGAAAGTTCTGCCACTATATTTTCAATAATAGGTCGGCTGAACTCGAGGCATGTCACATTTTTAGAACTGAAATAAGTTTTAACACATCTTACGGTATGTATTGCAGCATTATCCTGTTGAAAGATGAACGTACTGCCTGCAATACGAGTCGCGTACTTATTTAACCGATCGTCTATTAATTCAAGATATTTTGTGTTGTTTACACGGCCTGATAAAAAATTTATGTCAGTTTTTCCCCGATATCCAATACCGGCCAACACCATGACACTTCCGCCACCCATTTGTCGACGGCTCAAATATTGTTCTTCTTTCCTTAGATCGTAGAAATAGTAATTCCAGCCATCAGGACCGTCCAAATAAAATTTCTTTTCATCGCTAAATATCACATTTCTCCACTTCTTTTTCCACAAAACATGATCGCGAGCAAACTTTAAACGAGCTTCTTTATGTTGCTCGCTTAGAGGAGGTTTTCTTTTCAGTTTTTTTTTCGTTCAATTTGTTTACTGCTTTGGAGAATATATAATATTTAGCTGAAACACCTGCTTCATCAGCAATTTTTCTTGCAGTTCCCTTATAATTAGAAGCTACGCGTAATATGGCCCCCGTCTGTCGCGTTCTGTTGTAGCACGAGATTTGCCAGTACTTTTAATTTTTCCGTAGATTTTCGGATTTTTTAAGAAGTTATACACAACGTGACGGCTTCTATTTAATAACTTCGCAATTTTCGTGATAATTTGATTTTGTGACCGTAATAACAAAATTCGGTCGGTTTCACTTTTGTCTAATTGTTTTATAATTAATATATATTTTCTTAAATTTTATTTAAAATCTTCTGTTAATTTGAGCAATTTCGATATTTATGATTTAATCGTATGTATTTACAATCTCATGATTTTTCAAATTCAAATTTAAATTCTTGTTCTTTCATTTTACATCGTACAATATTATAAATGTACTATTAATTCAGTATCATTGATCAAATCAATTCATCCTGTTTTATTAAATTTATTTTACGTATCAACTTTATTATTATCTTTATATTTATAGTCCAAGAAAGAACTATATAAGGATATCATACTTTACATGTATTAAGTATGTCAACAAAAGATTATTCAAACATTTTTACACCTCATGCAAAATAAGAATGAACTTGGAATTACTTGTATATTTAAACAGAGAGTCTGTCGGAGAATATTTAATAACAGCGCATATTTAATAAGTAACAATAATAACACTTGCATTGTTTTGCCAGAGGGATCGAAGAAGTTAGAAGCTGCATATCCACATGAACACAGATTAATCAATCTGATACCATGCAATTAAATACACATCAACCTACTCTGCAACGTCAGTGTCTTATCTGCATAATTTGTAAATGATAACGTCACGAAAAAAAGGAGACTTGGCTCCCTTCCTCTGTAAACCCTTTTTGTGAACTTCTTACTAGCACCGCTCGCTTATGAACAAAAGTGCAAAGCCCAACAGTGCATGGCAAAATTGAAATGCATTTATTAGACCGTGGATCTTTATGCAACATAAAAATTGTCTGCATCAATCGCAAGAAACAAATCTAGAAAGTTTCTTCCTCTAGCAATTTTAATAAGTTGGTAATAACGTAATAATGTCCTTAAATTCTTTTAATCCTAACAACTTGCACTTCATTCAGTAATTATTATTATAATCACATAAAAAATCACAAATCTAATATTATGTGAACGTTGCATAAACTTTTAAATTTTATTTTTAAAAAAATATATTGTCTGCTTTAACCCACAATGTAATTGCCTCCGTCAAAAATTAGTTTTATATTTTTCATTTTATTAATCAAAAGGACAATATCAACAATGTGACACAAAAATAGAAATTTTTCCGCTTTGATACTGAGTATTACAATGATTTAAATATCAGTCATTAAAATAAAGAATTATTTCCAATTGGCATTTTGATTCCTGGACGTATATCGAGCAGGTTTTTGTTTATGCGAACGAGCTGAAATAATACTTCGACGAGTGATAATCATCCGGTAACTTTATCCAAGGCATCCACGTCCCATTGAAATGTTCAGGGAAAGAATTTGGATCCACTGGCAAGTTCGTCGGAGGTACCGTAACTTTCGTATAAGTTTCAATGTAGTCATTGAGGTCGTTAACGATCTATAAATAAAACAATTCTTTAGAAACGAATAGTACAAAGGATAATATAATCATTAAACAGAAGTTCAATAAATATGTATTGCTTGTTTTAATGAATTAGAAGAATATGACAATATATTTTAATACTTTTAATGTATTCTGTTTTTCCTCATTTTTGTTATAAATGTGCATTACATCGAATTATAGAAAACGAACGTAACATTTGTATAATGAATATTCAGACTAAATACTTGAAATTTAATTAGCTCGTCGCCATTATTCTCAGTATCCGCCATATTCGATAACATAAAAAAACATGATCGCAGGTTGAACATGAGATATATTTCAACTGCGAAGAAATTATATGAAGAAATAATAAAAAAAATGTTTTAAATATTTATAATTGACAAATAATGTCTAAGTAGTGAGATCGATATTTTTCCCGTTTATTTTTTTTACGTAGTCATATTTCCAAATATTTCTAAGTAATTAGTAAACTACGGATCTTTATGCATTTATGAAGAAACTGGTCCGGCGAAATATAAAACAGTGAAAGATATCAAAAATTTAAGAATGATGTAATGTTGCTTTTAATGTAACAAAGACGTTAAGGGATAAAAACAATTTTGATTTGTCTCTTGCTTCTCACAATGAATGCAAAACATTGTTATTTTGTATTTTTTTATTCTAGTAATAAGTAGACTGCGGATTTTATGCATTTACAACAAAAATGGGCACGTACGATTTAAAACAGTGATGGTATTTAAAAGATTTAAGGCCCTCAATGTATTAATTTCACCTTAATAAGATAATTAAAAG
>CM052190.1:9827844-9875157 GCA_028455805.1 Lasioglossum figueresi | reverse complement strand
AATTAAAAGGAGAATGAAATTTTGATTTGTCTCCTGCTTCTCACAATCAATGCAAAACATTTTTATTTTGTAATGTTTTTTTAGTAGTAAGTAGACCGCGAATTTTTGTATGCATGTATGACAAAAATGAGCACGTGCAATTTAAAACAGTGGAGGTATTTAAAAGATTTAAGGCCACCAGCGTATTAGTTTCACCTTAATGAGATAATTAAAAAGAGAATGAAATTTTGATTTGTCTCCTGTTTCTCACAATGAATGCAAAACATTTTTATTTTGTATTTTTATTCTAGTAATAAGTAGACTGCGAATATTTGTATGCATGTATGACAAAAATGAGCACGTGAAGTTTAAAACAGTGGAGGTATTAAAAAGATTTAAGGTCACTGATGTATTAGTTACACCTTAACGAGGCAATTAAAAGGAGAACGAAATTTTGATTTGGCTCCCGTGTCTTGCAATCGATGCAAACATTTTTTATTTTCCATAAAGTTCCGCAGTCTAGTAATAAGTAATATGTTCGTACCTTCGGATAAGTAGAAGACAGATCTGTAGTTTCGCAGGGATCACTGTGCACGTCGAACAAACACCTGTCTAGACACTTTGGATATGTCGTAACATGTTGACACAGTACTCTTGATTCTTCCCTAAGCTTTATTACATCTTCAGCTTTCAAGTTAGACTGCGATACGTCCCTGATAGCAGAGCCCGCGAGCGATTTTAAAACACTCGTCACATTATACTTGGGATACGATTTGTCCGTACCAGGATCACCATAATAATCGTTAAATTCACGACTTGCCCCTACATCAAAGTTCCGTTAAGTGTGCTTCCAAGCTATAAATTAAAGCCCGCAATGCAATTACCATTTATCAGTTTATATTTTCCGATTATGGCTGCAGATGTTTTTTCCACTGGATCGATGTTCAACAGTGCGTCTGTTCGTTTGGTTTCTTTATCATAAACTAGGTTGGACCATTGATCGATGCCATCAAGGTTCTCTTCTAGATCTTCCAAATTGCCACCTGCGGCGGAGTAGAAGGTTGGCAACCAGTCCGTTATGTGCATCAAATGATCAGCAACTCTGGAGAACTTCTTAATTAACGGCGAGTAAACGCATGCTGCGCCGCGAATGCCACCCTCGAACAGTGTGAACTTCAACTGAAAATCATGGTATCGTATAAAATGTGTAGAAATAACGCATGTAACATTGTTTAATCATTGTATTCATATGTGAGAAGTATGCTAGAAAATAATTGATTTTAAAAATTACGTGAAGAGTACAAAGAATAAACTAGCAATACAGTAATTCTTCCATAGTCGCAAAAAGGTTGTACACGTTGAAGACAAAAGAAATATCCCCTCCACTGTAGTAATCTGATCTCGGCTCGGGTATATCGGTGCGAACCACTACTGATCCAATTACAAAACTTCTTTGCTTTTTATTATTTTTTTATGGAACTTTCAGCAACTTATTTGTGGCATTTTTCTGATTAAAATGACACTAAACACGATACAAATTCAACTGTATTTAGTAGTTTAATTGACGATGAAAGTTTCGGGCGCAAGGAAGGACAGCGAATGGGAAAGAAAGAGGCGCGGAGAGTCGGCCGCGCGCGGTCTTTCTTTACACGCGCTGTCCTTTTCTACGTTCGGCTCGGTCTTTGAAGCTCGACAATATAGTGTATGTTAACGAACTGTGCAAACGAATCTCCACGAAGCTCTTGCGACTATTGAGGATTTACTGTAATTTGTTTTATCTACAGACAAACCTATACGACATCAATACAAGAGTTCCCACATTCAGCGAATCTATATATGTATATTTAAAAAATTGGCTACTTATTTTTAATACAAATTTATATGAGGTCTTCTTCATAGCACAGATTCTATTAGTAATTAATTTTAAAGTGATTTACGTGTCTTAATAATATTTATATATTTTTAGAAGTGCAAGAAATGTCCGTGTAATTCTGAATCTTCGGGCATGAAACGCGCCTAGAGCCATTTTTCGTGTAGGCATTAAAATTAAATCCAATGGGCTGTCTATGACAAAAGCAGAAAACGTTTGTATTACCCCTCGTAAAGGAAAATTTGACCCATAGTTCTCCAAGGGACCTACAGTCTGTGCCCCATTATCAGACATGAAGACGATGATAGAATTCTCCAACATTTTTGCATCATTTAATGCCTTCACCACTTTACCGACAGATTCGTCCAAAGCTATAAGTGCACCTGAAAATAGAATATTAAACATTACGAATATTAAACATAATGATTACATTAGATCATATTAATATTAAATAAAAATTAAATATTAAACACAACATTGAAAGTAATTATTAGACTGCGGATGTTTATGCATTTTACAATTTTTGTAGACTTTTAAGAAAATGGAATGAAATAAAGTCCTATTTTTAATGGGAACAGCTTTTGTAGATCTAAAACATATAAAAATTGTACAAAATTCTATCGAATTTTATATTACAGCCTTTTTTGAAAATTTTCATAAGCCATAAATGCATAAAGATCCGCAGTTTAGTAATTATATTATGTTCAATATTCTAGTTTCTATTCTATTTTATTAATTATAAATTATATTGGGTTGGCAAGAAAGTGATTTCGGTATTTTAAGGTAAAATAAAAAACCGTATTTCTATATTCAAGAGATGAACTTTACTCAATAAAATATTTTGTTATATACGCTTTTTGGTAAAAGATCATCGAACAAAAGGGAAAATATCTTATTCGTTAAAGATCATTGCTTGAATTAAAATTTGGGTTCTTTCTCTCTCTCTCTCTCTCTCTCTCTCACCTTAAAATACCGAAATTACTTTCTTGCCAACCCAATAGTTCTTCCACTTCTCCATTCCGCTAACAATAATGTGCGAGATGACGTTCTCCCACTATTTTGGTCACGGTCGACGATCGTACCGCCAGTAGTAAGGAAACGGAATGATTGATGGTGAGAACTCCTGGTATAATCAATGCTACATGAAATGTTTATAAAATTGTGTAATGCACACCTGCAAATTTTCTTCTCTTGAAGTCTTTGATATAGCCTAAGCTCGCGTTCACTTCCTTCATGTCACGGACTTCCATCACGTCCTCAGAGTCGGAAGAATGAACGGCCACATGCGCGAGTTGCAAATAAAGAGGTTCCTTGCGATTGTGTTTCGAAATTATGGTTTCTGCTCTTTCTGTTATAAGATCGGTCATGTATTGATCAGAGTAATCCACTGATAGTCGTCCAGGATTATCGTAATGTAAATCGTGTCCCGTGTGATTCTAAAAACAGACATCTCTTCTTACTTCGCGTTAAATGAGTTTCTTCAAACAAATCAGCTTATTGATCAGACAAAGAAGAGAAAATATTTTGTTTCTTCTTTCCTTAACAACGAAGTAAAATTTGACGAAGTCGATTTTAGGTGTCAAAAATAAATAGATTATTTCTTTAAAATACTAATCTGTAATCTATAATCTAAATTCAGGAGTCGTTCAATACTGGCACATAGTGATTTCAGTAATTTAACACGTTGACTCTAAAAACGTTCCACAATATCAAAATGAATTTATATGAATATACCAGAAGACAAATTAATTTATTGGACTCGGTTAAAGAATAGTATCATCTGTATATGATCAACGCGTCAAAAAAATTGGTTAAAACATTCATATCGCAACAATAGAATTTTCTTAAAAATTAAAATTTCGGGAGACTCACATCTTGTTTAATGGTATGATTAAAGTATGTAACATATCCACTGTAGTATCCAAAAAAGGTTTTAAAACCGCGATTCGCTGGTGTGTGATAATCACTGTAGTATCCCACGTGCCACTTTCCTACCAGGTGAGTGCTGTACCCTAATTTTTGCAAATACTCCGGTAGAAGAGTATTATTTAATGGTATCCCGCGAGGCTCGCCTGCCTTCAGAGGATATCCTTGCATACCTACAATAAACAATACGTGTCGTGCACTGAACATGGATTTATAATGTCAGAAGAAAATGCAGGAAACGTCTGAAATTGTTTTTGGAAAAACCAACATCATTTATGAAGGAAAGAAGTTATATAAAACTTAAGTATACAATTTTAGGTTTTCTGATTCTCCGAATAGCAATGTTTGCAGATCACAAAATGGAAGTAACAGCGAAAGAAGATCTTTTGTTAACAAATCGAATATTTTTAAATGTGAGCGATTGCCTGTATACCTGGCTTTGTACGACTTTGAAGATTGTGTGGTCGCGTCCTTGAGTATTTGCACAGTTCAGGCGCAAATCAACGCAAGATAAGCTTAACACATTAGCAAAATTAATGGGAACTATATCATTCGAGAGCTCCCATTAATTCTAAAAACAGACGTGACGACACATTGACATCACATTGACGTTACGAATAAATATTATTTTTTGCATTAAGTGAACATTATACTTTCTCGGTAGAAAAGTTGAATAATTTTTATGGGACTGATATAGTAATGAAAAAACATTTTTTTAGTCTGTAATTTTTTTTATATATATCTTAAATCTTTAAATATACAAGAAAAATGTATAATGTCCCCTTAACAGTTTCTTTATATACAACAAGTTTTATCATCTTGTTACTCTTTATCGTTAATGAAGATCTGCACGAAATATACGAATAACTCTGTCCAACACACAGCCAAGAAACGTTTCGATTCTAACTATGCGATTCTTATAGAGTTTTTCGCGCTGATTTCGAAAATGTCCTTAATTTTTCTTCTAGTCGTACAGTTTTTCAGAAATTTAAGTTTGAAAAAAAGACATATCTTTCAACTATAAACAAATATTGCGATGTTATTATAAAAGATATTGACTTGTTCTTTACAGTAAAAGATTCTGTAGACTTTCCCGAATACAGTGATATGCAATATTAATACATTATTATCCTTTAAACATATTTAAATCATTAAAGACGGAGAGACACCACTTTTGCACCAATTTTTGAGGATATCCTTGAATTTATCTCAAAAAATAAGGGTCCAGCGGAAAATCAAACTACACCACGCGATAGTGCAGACTTTTATCTTGAGAAACCACCTTCTCAAGTTTTCAACGACGATGTTTTTCCGAACCAGAAAGCAAAATATCTTCGCTCGACACGAGTTGCCGCCAGTGGCGCTCACCATTCGAACAGGCGTTCGCCGCGCCGTATTCCGTGTTAACCAATCATAATGTATTAATATTGGATATCACTGTATTCGGGAAAGTCTACAGAATCTTTTGCTGTAAAGAACAAATCAATATCTTTTATAATAACATCGCAATATTTGTTTATAGTTGAAAGATATGTCTTTTCTCAAACTCAAATTTCTCAAAAACTCTGCGTCCAGTAGAAAAATTACCTGCAGATTCGGAATCAGCGCGAGATACAATAAGAATCGCACAGTGAGAATCGAGACGTCAAAAAAAAGTTGAAACTTGTTGGACCGTGTAATCGCAACGATAAACGCTTGATTTGTTCGACCGAATACTTTTTGCCAAGGGCGTACTTTCGGCCGCTCCCTGTTTGCTCGGTTACCCTTTACAGTGGTCTACATACATATATCGAACACATTGAATCGCCTTTGTCTGCACACAAAGGTTGGTTTGTGGTCCGGTTGCTGTTAATGCGGCTGAGAAAAATGTGTAAACGGGAATGTCACGACGAATGCTCATAGTTCCTATGGTACAGTGCCTATGGTAGTAGAACAAAGTACCTGTTCGAATAGGATAACGTCCTGTGAGGAAAGCTGTCCTTGATGGCGTGCATATCGGCAAGACATAGTGACGTTGCAATATTACACCGTTGTAAGCGAGAGCGTCGATGTTTGGCGTTGGTATTTCATCGGCACCGTGAAAACTTACGTCATTCCATCCCTTAACGAACAAAGTCGAAACATTCAGATTGCCAGACTATGGATTTTTATTCAAAACAATCATTTTCGAAACCAATTGTGAACGACACGAAATTTTTTTTTCTATCATTTTTGCTAGTCTCGAACGATGCAATACAATTCTCAAATTCTCTGTCCAATGCCCTCACAGTTTCACGTTATTACTGAGTATTTCACATTCACGAAAAATTTTAAAAATATTACAACATCAATACAAAAACGGAGTTTTTCTTTTAAAAATTTTTAGCGAGTCACGAATGGTGTAGCATTATGACAAAAATGAGTAGGTGTAATTCAAAACAATAAAAAGATTAAAAGAATTTAACAATGTCGATATACTATTTTGATCATATCAAAATTATTATTAAGAAAAATACATTTTTATTTAGCTTCCATAGATTGCAGTTGATGTGTAAATGTTTTATTCTGCATAAAGATCCGTTGTCTATTCATAAATTTTGATCATCATTTATTCTATAACTGCAATCTATAACAGAAATGCGTAGGTGTAATTTAAGATATTATTAGAATTATTGAAGAAGGAAAGAGACATTTTAATTTGAACAAAGTGTAAAATAATGAAATTATTTTTATCCTGTTGAAATTATTAAGAGCAGAAACGAAGTATTTCACTCAAGCTGCTCGCAATCGATATAGAAAAGTTTATATTAAATAAAAATCCATAGTTTCCACGCTATTTCGATTGTTTAAATAAAATTTCCGGTCTTACCAGGTCGTCCGCCATAATAACAATTATATTTGGCCGGTGTCCATCCTGGTGTCGATGTTCTTGTGACAGTGCAAGATATAAACATCCTGATAAGAGAATAACAGACAATAACAAATATACTGCACGTTTCTTCACTTCTGACATGACTACTTTCTAACTCAATCACGTGCGGCGGTTGCTTCACTTTAATTGTGTTCGATGAGATTTTCGTAGTTGGAGAACAACGTTGATTACTTCACGCGCGAATTCTTTTACGAAATATTAGGCCACGATGTTTTCACGAAATAAACGAATTACGAAAGAAATATTTCCACGAGCACAGAAACACGTAACAGTAGAGCTTGCACCTTATTCCTTCTTGATAAGAAGCCTGCACTCGATAATAACAGTTTTGCGTCAAGAACACTACTGTAACGAGTAACCAATCTTTACTGGCTTTATACAACCAGCAGCGAAAGTATTAGGACATTGAAGTAAGTCTTGATCCAATTGTCTTCACAGTACAAACACACTAATCGTTATACAAAGTAATTGATGCTCTCGACACGCGATTTACATTACTCGTAATGATCCTTTATATTTCCAAGAGCATTCGTATTTTATATTTTTTTATACTTTGTATCGTTTTAATTTAAACAATGAGATATTTGTTTCGACTGTTTTAAGACTAGAACTGCGAGACTCGTTCAAATGACGGATTAAATTTTAAAGAATACAGCCTTATTAATCAATTAGTCACCATTCTTTTCTAATCGTAGAAATAATTTTATTGTAGATATAATCTTTTGTTACACTCCGCTGTGCAGTACAGTTTACAAGATCTATGAAAATCGGGCACGAACTTATGCAATCATCTAATATTTATGGGGATTCGATAATTTTATCTTTTGGACATATATATGATCGAAATGATTATTATAATAACATAAACATAAAATAATTGGTTCCAGTGCTTCATAAATCCAGTGTTAATTAGATACAATTTAAGTAAATTCATTACATTAAAAGAATATAATTTTTTTCTCATTTTCACCAAGAAACCGTTTCAATTATGAACAATTTGAAAAAATAAACAGTGCAATTTACAATTTCATTCTTGTCCTTTCCTTAATAGAATTCAAGCACATTTGTTTCCTGCGGAACCGAATAAACAATAAAACTGCGTGCATAACTTCTGCAAATAGCAAATATTCGAACAAGTGTGCGCAGACGTTGCACATTTGCAATATAATTCATTATCGTAGTAGCATGCTGCGTAGTTCGCATATATTTGTCCGCAAAACGATATTGACCTACTTTACAAACAAATGTAAAAAAAAAAGAACGTATAGAAACATAAGCACGTGATTATTCCATAAAACAAATGAACAATTGCATTTACGCAACAGACAAATTTTATAAACAACTCTCTCCTTTCGAGACCACAAGGTCTATTCCCAAATCTGGGTTTTCGAATTTATTATGTAAGATAAACGAATAGAATTACGACAGATCGTAAATTTTTGAAGTCAAGGTCATTTCGATGAGACGGTGTAATAAGTCCTTGTACTTGCCTTGATGTCAATAGTATCACAAAAGATGGATGTCAATATGCAGAAAATGTTGACGATCTTGAAGTAACGTTCAAGATAACCTTGAAGAGATTGTTATTTCGTCATGCGTGTCCTTAAACCATATGCACTGCTCAGTATATATGTGTATATATATATATATATATATATATATTCCAATAGCAGTGGGAATCATTTACATGCTCGATGCAAGCGTCACACCCTGTATAAAAATAGTTAATGGCAGCAACCGATGAAACAAACGCACGATTATTGATAATATAACTGATAAGATAAACGTAAGTCTCCCACTTCGATTTTGACATTTTTATATCGCAGTGAATGGTTTTGATCGAAATTGCGGTGGATCGGTGAAAATTATGAATTTTTTATTTAGCTTATTGAGTCCGTGTTGGACCGCGACAATTAATATAGCGTTTGCAAATCCTTTTGGATAACGTGTAACGAGTAGACAGCGGATCTTTCTGCAAAATAAACATTTTATACCTGAATTGCAGCAAACTGAAGCGAAGTAGAAATTTATTTTCTTTGCGAATATGTTTAAAAGGTTGAAAATAATATAACAGTTTTTTTAAATTCTTCTAATGTTTTCACTGTTTCAAATTTTTGTCATAAAAGCATGAAATCCGCTGTCTAGTTATGAGCGACCGTCAGCCGTGGAGAATCGCAATGATATAAAATGACATCTTTCTAGTAAACCCGTGCTTAATTACATCAGCGATATCGACGTAATCTGTCTCGTTAACAACAGTGTCAATATTGATGTGTAAGATAACGGTTGCTATAATCTAGTCTTCAGCAGTAGTAGGGATTTCCTGACCAGACAAAAATGTTCGCAAACCAAAAATTCTGATTTTAATTGAAATTTCCAGTATTCTAGAGTATACAAAGGAAACCTATTCTAGATAAGGAACAGTTTCCAGAAACTCACACGAAGCATATTTATAACAGAATACTTAGAACTCTACTTAGCAGAGAGCAATGTATTATTAATTTGTGAACAGTCTAATTGATTGATAATCCATATTCAATTATAGATATACATGTTTGTCCTTTGTCATGAGTTCATCGTCGGATTCGTTGGCTTTATGTTTCTTGATTGGCATTTGATTTATCTATTCGTTACAGAACAACAATAAATAAAACAAAATAAATACATATAATAAAGCTGGTTGATTTTTCATAAATCGATAATGCTGTCAAAACTTACTCCATCGGTTTTTGATAGTTAAATTAAATTAATCATACTTATCGCTATAGTTTATCATCGCTTGAAAGTAAAACTGTATTGTACATAATCTGCCATACTGTTATTAAAGCGACTTGAAAATTCTAATTTTCATATTTTAGTAAATAGCACACACGTTTACTAAAGGAGAGCAGTAATACAATCCAAAATGATCAACGTAAAAATAAAAATGAATAACGTACTTCGAATTTATAATTGTTTAATTTTCGAGTTGCACTTACAATCCAGATATAAAATTCAATTGCTTCGTTTCATACATGCAACTTCGTACAGTTTGTCGTAAAATAAATTAATCCTCGATATTTCTTCTATCGTAACATTTACAACGCTTTCGCTATGGGAATGACTATAACGCGTTCAGACGCGGATGTCCAGCAAAATCGAAATAAGGATGAACAAAAGATGAACGCAATAGACTAAATTGCCAAGCACGGCTGCTTCATTCGGAACGTATACGGCGGCCCCCGAATTCATCCATGGTTCCCATGTATTGTTTCTTCTCCTAGGATCAGCTAACCCATCGATAGGTACTTTCGGTTGGCTCACTAAAATGCGACCATATTTCTCCAAGTAAAGGACCAAGTCCCGCGCAATCTGTAAACAGCACGTTCGCGCATGTTATGTCATAATTACCTAAATAAAAATTACTTGATTTCGTTGCGAGGAATTTCTTTCTTCTCGAGTGAGACGAGTAAGAGAGTCACGACTAAATCACTTATTAAATATGTTGGTATCCAATCAATTGCTCAAAACATTTAAGTATTGTATGAGGTATTATATCAATTTCATATTCATACAAAGAAAAAAATTAATATACATAGAATGGAATTATTGTAGGTCGGAAGAAATGTTTAATTTTCGCGTTGAAATAGAAGATAATTAAAATAAAGATGCTTTTGTCGGAAATTATTGAATGTTGCTGATTGTAATGTATGGTTTACGAACTTTGGCAAATCAGAAGAAACGCAGCCTTGCTATTTGAAAATGGTACTTAATACATTACCTACCGGTGATTATTCCATAATTGTTGAAAGTCTATGATTCATGGCATTTTAAAAGACTCCTTCAATAGCATCAGTAATTTTAATTATAAATCAACAACTCACACTCAATAACAAAATCCAATCATTTCCTTCGGGATTATTGTGTAAAAGAAGAACTTTAAGCTTCCATTTGGTGCAGCACAATTATTCAAAAGCCTATTAATAGGCTACCGGTAGATAAATGTCCTTTCATTTTTAAATTGTTCTCCAACATATCCACAAATCCTTATCCTGCGCTACAACACCGTATACAATACACTGGAACAAACCACTATAAAATGGTATCCATTGGGTCCATAAATGTTGTATAAAATCCTTACAAATGCAAGTATCCACAAAAATGCACATGCGTACCGAAATCGTTCACAACTAATTCACGTTCGATGCACATCAATTTGACTTTCGCACACGAAAAATAAAATATCAGTGAAATTAATGTGAATTAAACCCACTTAAATAACACCCTAATTCAACGTTTCAAAAAAATTTGTTTGTGCAAGAAGAATCGTCCGTACACGCTTGCATTCGTATGCACACTGATTCGAGACAGCTGATGCGGTCAATGCCTGATCGATAAAACAAATGAAGATCTACAGGAAACACACGCCCAAACATCGCGCGTTGCTATACCGATACATTGTCTATCCTGTTTTCACGAATTTCGCGATTCTTTCTCATTCTGTCTGTGACCGCCAAATATCTCATGTGTGTAACATGAATCGCATCAGCTGTCTCGAATCTGTGTGCATACGGATGCTACCTTGTACGAACGATTCTTCTTGCAGGAACACATTTTCTTAAAACGTTGAATTAGGCTGTTATTTAAGTGGGTGCGCTAACAGACCTCACATTAATTTCACTGATATTTTATTTCTCGTGTGCGAAAATCAGATTGACGTTCATCAAACGTGAATTAGTTGTGCGGAATTCCGGTACGAATGTGCATTTTTGTGGATACTTGCATTTGCGAGGATGTTATTCAACATTTATGGACACAATGGATACCATTTTATAGCGATCTCGAGTAAACTACTCATGTAGGTTCAATGTCGTCCAACGATTTATTAAATATTTTCGCCTCGCTGGGGCCCCAAATGAGAACCAAGGTATGCATGCATCTGTCACTTGATACGTGACTGTCGCGCGCCTCTATGACGTACGCAACGTACACTTTTGTTAGACTTGTTGCCGCATTTTGGGCAGATTTTTAAGTGTTAATAAATAAATACCGAAGCCGAAATCGCAATTTTTTTATTCTTCATTTTCGTCTTATATTATCGTCGAGAACCACCCCTTAAATTTTCTCCCACCTGTTGTCGAACACCCTGTATAGATCCGTTTCCAGGATTGCAAGGGTGCGGGATTCACGTTCTCATTTCTCGATAATACAAAAATGGGGTTTTTCAGTAGTCAAAAACGCTAGTTAAAAGATCGACCTAGAGCGCTATCGCCCTCAAAAGTCCTATTTTTTCGTTTACGAGGCGTAATTTGCATTATTCGACAGCGTAATTTGCATTATTCGGAAGCATATATTTCCATAGCTACATGCTGTCGAATAATGCAAATTACGCCTCGTAAACGAAAAAATTAGACTTTTGAGGGCGTTAGCGCCCTAAATCGATTTTTTATCTAGCGTTTTTGACTACTGAAAAACCCCGTTTTTGTATTACCGAGAAATGAGAACGCGAATCCCGCACCCTTGTAATTCTGGAAAAAAAGAGTCTACTTCCTTAAAATGGTAAAACTGAAAATGGTACTTACCCGTGGGTACGTTTCGGCAATGTTATGCGTTTCGCATGGGTCGTTTAATATATCAAACAAGCATTGCGTGCCGTTGCAAGTGTTGTACGAGGATCGACGATAGTAAGTGATATTTGGACATCTAGATGTGATCGCTTCATCACGTAATTGCTTCATTGTACTTTCTTGTGTTACTGGACCCCCTAAGTGATGGGTGATTATCTCAGGTATAGAACTCCTCATTACAAGATCAAAGTACGGTGAAACTTCTATCATTCTCCCAGAATCGCCATAATATCCATCGTAATAACCGTTTTCGAGGGAACCTTAAAAACAAGAAAAATCAAAGAATTTTAATAACTTCAACTTTTCTAACACAATAACCACGTCGCCTGTACGTAGTCGACGGAATAATTATGTCCGGATTGAAAAATGAATTCTTTTGCCAATCTAGAAAAAGCCCTTAACAAACCTTAAACTTTTAATTTTTATCTCGCCAAACAAATTATTTCGGTGTTGTTAAATAAACAAGCTCAAAGTTTGAAGAACTGAATGGTCAAAGAGAATATCTCTTCCATGTAAAATTTTGTTTATGCGATGTGCTGTATATCTCAAAAATGATAAGCATGATAAGTAAAAGGATTTGACTTTCTAAACGTCCACGTGACTTTCCTTATTTTCTTGTACCGATATGCTTTATGTATGCGACTATGACATCAGTTGATTTAGATATTCTTTAGAATTTCGACGATATATGTACGCAGAGTTGAGCGATTTATTTTGAAACTGGAATAAGTCACTTTTTGAGAGAATTAGTTACAGCTGAATTTAGAGAAGTCAAGAAAAATTGTGAACAGTGTAGAATAAATTGGTATGTACTCATTATTAAATAAGCATTGCTGAATATGTATAGGTTGATGATAACTAGACTGCGGATCTTTATGCAGAATAAAAATGTTTTGCATTGATTGTGAGCAGCAGGAATAACATAAAAATTGATTTCATCCCTTCACGACTTTGTTACATCAAAAGCAACATTACAACATTCTTGAATTTCTTAAATCTTTCACTGTTTTATATTTCACGCAACCAATTTCTTCGTAAATGCATCAAGATCCGCAGTCTAATGATAACACTTGCCTCGTAGCAATTTAAACCGACTGCATATTGCCCCCTCGATTTTCAAGACTTCGTCGATGTTCAACAGGAGAGAATCTCTGCCACGGCCGAATCCTTCGCTGATGACTTGCCATTGATCTATGCCGTCGATCTCGCCCAGATCTTGCAAGTTTCCACCGGCTGCCGAATAAAGTGTCGGCAACCAATCCGTCATGTGCACCAATTGTTTCGAAACCCGTGCTGACTTCTGTATCCTCGGCGACCATATTGCAGCAACACCTCTCACGCCTCCTTCGTATAAAGTGTATTTCGACTGAAACCAAATAGAAACAGGAAATCGTTTTCAAAAACCTATCGTTTAGTTACCTAAGTTTGATGCTGAAAGCACAACGAATAGGGAAAGAGCAAGCCTAACTATTTGTACGCATGTCATGAAACTAAACTAATTGCGTTAGTATAACAGATGCTAAAAGCTTGGGGATGCCATTCTAAAGTCTATTGTTTCAGATAATTGGTTGTGTTAATTCTTTTTAAACACGTTGACCATCGACTCAGCGATCATAAAAACGAGATAAAATCAAAGCAATTTGTTTGATAAAAGCTAAGTTACAATTTATAAGCAGCTACAGTCGATCTAGCAAGACCAGAACTAATCTTGAATTCTGATCAAATAATTCCGTCAGCCAGGTGATCAGTGGATGACGTAGCAGTCAACATGTTAATTGGTTACGTTGATTAAATTTTATTGTAGTCTTACTCCTCGTAAAGGATAGTTCGAACCCCAATTTCGATCTTTTCCAACGGATGGTGCTCCATTATCGGTGAGAAACAAGATCACCGAGTCCTTAAGCATTCCTTTCTCGCCTAATGCTAGAAAAATTCTTGCAACCGACTCGTCCAATTGCGATACCATTCCTAATTACAATGCAAATATTATCTGTTTTATGTAGCAGTTGATATTGCACAAAAATTAACATAAACATCGGTAGGTTAACCCCTTGCCGTACCATTTTCTTTACAGTTACAGCGATTAAAACGTCTTTATGCACAAAAACGTCGTAGAAGGGAAAAGAAAATGTATATTTTTTGTATGACTAGATTTAATGTAATGCTTAAATATTGATTACAAACGAATCAAATTTGATTTCATCTAAAATGAAACGCGTAACATTCATATTTGTTGGACTTTGTTAAAAACGTTCGTCACGAGTCTGGCTCGTCAAAATACGGCAAGGGGTTAAACCTCGGACAGCGAAGTTCGGGTCCCTTTTGGTCCAACAAAATTCGCGGCTTGTAAACAATTTGAATTGACAACTGTTTGTGTCGGTTTACTCACTGGCATATGTACGCCGATTCGGTTCCCGAATTTGATGGAAATCCCTATCGGTATACTTTTCCACAGGTTGCTCCAACGGAGCATGAACCGCGAGATGTGACACGTGAAGATAAAGGGGCCTAGTAAGTTCGTGGTTCTCGATCACTTTAATCGCTTCTTCGGTGAATAAGTTTGTAGCGTATGCACGATTAATCCCGTGAGCAGGATCGTCCCCTCGGTGCATATCGTATCCGCTCATGTTCTGGAAGAACGCGAACCCAAATTGCAGTCGTGGAATCCGAAAGAGCACAACAATATTTTGGGAAAAATAATTCTTCCTTTGTTTCTCTTCCTCGTTATTGCGTCTTAGGAAATGTTCGAACTATGCATCTCACCTGATTCGAATATCTGTAATCGTAATAGCTAATGTAGCTATTGTAGAAACCAAGGAAAAAGTCGAAACCCCTATGCAGCGGTGTATACTGAGGCGTATGAAACCCTAAGTGCCATTTTCCAATTAATTTCGTGATGTATCCTAGTCCTCGTAGATATTCCGGTAGAATTTTAATATTCAGAGGCAGGCCACGTGGTTCGCCACCATGAATTCCATCCCCCTGCATCCCTGTGATCAGCAATTTTTACTCGTTATAGTTTCTCTTCTAATTTCTTAATTATTAAAAGTAATTTTTCTACGATTACTTGTTTATTAGTGGACATACCAATACGTATTGGGTATTGTCCAGTGAAAAAGGCAGCCCTAGAAGGTGTGCTGGACGGTAAAACATAATGTCTGTTCAGTATAACTCCGTTATATCCGAGAGCGTCAATGTTGGGGGTTGGTATCTGATTTGATCCGTGGAAACCAACATCGTTCCAACCCTGTAACACAGCATTCGATATCTCTTGTATTTTTCATTAAAAAAGAAAAACAAACATCATCTTGGCATGCAAAGCGAAACAGTCGTTATGTAATAAAATGTAACGACATGATGTAGTAATTGATATGACGGTATAGAGAAGAGGGAGATTTTTGTTTTGCAGTTACGATGACTCACGGGCACACTAGCATCCTTGTTAATCGCGGAGGCGTAGATAATTTTCGAGCTACGATAATTGTCTTAACTGAGGGCAATTTTAATTCAAAACGCTTCCATACTACAGATTAATCGTAGCGAATTAAGCAAAGTAGGTAGGCAAAAGTAATACTCGAGCGGTCACACGTTACATTTACATCGTTTCTACAAGATGAACCAATGCATTAATTGGCCAATATAATTGTTTCGTTTTCTACTCTCGTTAATATTCTTTTCTGGTAACATAGATATAAATGTTTATTTATAATATTATACTTAAAATTATCTTTTCCACGATACTTGCAATTGAAAAATGTATCGGAAACGTTTGACAATAGCGAATTGATCTATGTACTATTCAATTTCTTCCGTATTAATGAATATTCGCTCGATATGAATATTCTTTAAGATTACCATGTAGTATCTGTATAACATGTGTATGTTATATATTCATTATAATACGAGAATTATTTGAAAAAAGTGTTCGTTTGTTGTTTAATATGGAAATTAAAACAGTGATTCATTTTTATTGAACAACGAATCCCGTGGCTCGAACAGTGACCCAACCCAATCCAATGATCTTCTCTAATGTCAAAATGAATGCTTGAATCATTACCTGCCATGTCTTCTATACACTTCTTCATAAACCTGGCATACGTTCCATAATAAGAAAGAAATTGATGAAACATAATTTCTGCAACCCATGTAAACTATATAAAACTATTTTAAATGTGGTATAAAAGCCAATTACAGTTGGATTTTATTATTTATTAGAGTTTCTTAAACTACAAACAATTATTTGTCACTTCAACAAACTGTTACAAATGTGATAAAAATTAACACAATCCAAAGTCGATAATTAAAAGCAAGATTAATATAGTTCATTGTAGACATATGTACTCCACTCTCAACAACGCAATGTTAAATATAATGCAATATTAAAAATACCACATGACTTACAGTAGCTCATGCAATATGAATGAAAATATGTACATTTTCTAATATTCAAGCTTATTGCGTAAACCAAGGGAGAGCGTTATCGTGCAAATCATTCGTCGAAATAATATATTGTAATCATACCAAATCGTCGGCCATAAGCACGATAATGTGCGGTGCTTTTTCGTACAGATTACCGCCGCTACCAATTCGTATTAGCAGCAAGGAGAACAAACTTATCCAAACTATGGAAAGACTGCGCATTTTTCACAGGAAGGTCGGTCGGTCGCACCAAAGATTTGAATATGAAAAAAAATCCACGAGAAAATGGACAAACTAAAAACTGGCGAGCACTTCCTCTTTTGTCACCTTCGGAACACAATTCACAAAGGGGAGTCGTTAGAACATTATGCACGATGTTTATCAGAGAGCTCCTGCGGGATACAGAAGAATGAGTAACTGAAATAAACACGTTTATATAGTCCACCCACGAAGGAACATGTCATGAATGGAGTACTTGAAAGGGAAGGGAAAATACACTAATAATTACGACAATAAAGGAGGTACGTGTTTCAACTGGGTTGCTTCTCATATTACGTGCTATCTTCCGTACTTATGTAATTGCTTATCTGCGTATTCGCCATATATCACGTTATACAATTTTTATGGAATAAATTTTGGTATACTCTAATTCTTGAGTGGTGTCGATGGATACTAAATTCTACAGCAAAATCAGAATCTTGCTTATTGCTTCGTGCATGAGCACAATATTCGCTTTCTATAAGATGCAGTGGATTTTAATTATTTAAGGGAGCAACTTGAAAGCGTAAAGTTAAATATAAGTCAGAAAAAAAATCAACATTAAACATTTACGACAGTTCAACAAATGAAGAGATAAAAAAATCATAGGCTGTATAATGTAAGCCTCGTTGTTGATCATCATCGTGGATGAGTAGAGTTTCGGAGATCTAATAAGATAGGTGCAAGGTCGGGAAACATCAAGAAAAACACGAATAAAGTTTCAAGTTAACATTTATCTCACATAACGTGCAGTCATCGTTGTACATTCAGTACTTCCTCGAATCGCAAAAACTCCTTGTATTACAACATTCCACAAAATTTAAAAGAAATATAAAAAAAAATATAGGAGACATCGAGCAATTATGCAATATTATGCAAAAAAATCCCGATTACGAATTATTGTATACAAATTGTGATGCATAACAAGACGATGAGTTAACATATTGTCTTGCACATATACAAATGCGTTTTAGATGCGCAAATATCCGCAACCACTGAACTATAAAGATGAGTTGACGATTGTGCTTGTTAACTATAAAAAATATATTTATACATATATATATATATATGATATATGTTGCTTATTGTGTATTTTGCACTAGTTGACTATATCATACAACCCCTTTTCTACTCATCTAGCTTATCTAGATCGCAAAGCTCATCTTATTCTAGTCCCCTAAGTATATCCGTGATTGAAATTCTGCATCCGCATTCTCTAAGTGTCCGTCTTTTTCTTTTTTCTTCTTATGTACTCCGGATTACTGAGAAAATGTGTCAATGGCATACCTTAATACATAAACAACAAAAAATAACTCTGCACGTACACAATTTTTCTTTGTGGCTCACTTAATTAGCAGTAGGTACATGCTACTCATTTCAGCCCAGATATCGCCCGACGTCTCATTTACGTCTTACGTCCCAAAAAGACGTCTTTAAGACGTCTCTAAGACGCACCGTTTTTTAACAAGACTTTTGGGAACCGTTTCGGAGACGTTCACACGTCCGAATGTTAAAACAAATTCTTTAACTTTCTCTATTACAATTTAATTCGAGTTGTTTTAAACAAGTTAGGTCTGACAGGATGCATAAAGAAAGCCGCTTTCTACTTACAAGCACACGTATGAAGAATACAAACACGTATACAAACACGTATGAAGAGTACAAAGAATAACAATCTAGAGTTTTGATGATCTAAACAGCGTTTATTGTAACTATATCAATATGTACAAAATAATATTTATACCCACAGAAATCTATCAAAATTTCGAATTTATAAAACTAATTTTAGAGCACCCTTATATTAAAATTTGTTCATAATCATAGGTACAACTTGTATAATTTTTACCTAATTCCATTCAATAAACATTTGATTGCATCTCTATTTTGGTAAATTAATAAATGTAATTACTTTTAGCGCGTATCGGCTTGAGTTGTATTATAACTATATATATTTGTATGTAGAAACTACATATGTTACGGTTTTTTTACAATTTATTCGTAATTATGATATGACATAGAATTACACTGAAAGACATGTTGTGGTTTTATTACGTATATTTACAGAATCATTTGTTGTATAAGAGAATGGTATTCACAAAATTTACATAAATATATAAATAGTTTCAGAATAGATGTTCACAATAATTACGAAAATTATATTGCATTTACTTATACCTACAAAGCGTACGCTAGTAATTCTTAATTTAATTTATTATTACAATGCATTAAACATGTAAAACATACTTTGTTCTATATAACTGGCCTGTTCCAAATCTTTTACAGCTGACGATACGATCGGGACAATTTTCAAAAGTCTATAGCTGAATGCTCGAATGTTTAAGTATTAAAATGAAAGTGAAAATAAAGAAATGTGTCGTTTCATAAAAAATCAAAATCTTCTAACCTGTAATTTTTAGTAAAGACACATTGAACATTACGAATATCAAAAGATGTGTGATCATGTTAATGGCAGCCAGCTATAGACTTTAACATCATGTAGAACTATTTTAACAGCCTTCAAAATACACAACTACGTAACGACGGCTGTAGAAGAGCTAATAAACTTTGTACTTTAACTTTACTATTATATATACATTTGAATGCTTTTGCATTTGTAGTACCAAATTGATCGATTTCAAAGCATTACATAAAGTTTTTCTGCACTGATATCTGATAGTGAATCTGTCTCCGCTGGCATTGTAACAATTAGTTCACACTAATGAAACAGTGACCACGAATAATGCTCTCGTAGTATTTTTGCTCTTGATCTAGAAAATATGATGTGCATTAATCTGTACTTATCACATTTTCTGCCACATAGATCATCAATGTTCTGCAATTTGCAATACATACTACAAACAAAGAAACAACAAACGTTTTAACAATTTATCAGGTTGCCTATTTTCATTTTGTAATGAAACAAGGAGAAATGAACATTGAGCTGCATAGAATTCTTTATCGCTATTATAAATTTTTCAAATTTGAGTAGAAAATAGTTCCTATACAAAACATACATAAAAATATCAATTTGTTAGTAAGTTTTTCTATTGGACTCAACAATGTGTTTCCGATATAAATATTAGAATTATATCATTCACATAATGTATAAAATTAGATTGCCTTAAACCAGGTGCATTTTCATTAAAGGTTTTTAATCAAATTTATGTATAGTTCCATGGTCCTTCATTTGTTCTAACGCGTGCAGATTATCCCACCAAAGTGACAATTTATGCTTAAGAATTAAGTTAAACCATGGAGACAATGGTCCATCTAAATTTTTAATAAACTCGTTTATATTAGATTTCGATACCCAATGAATTTGAGCTATTTCATCAGGATTCGGGTCTAATGTTACATGATCTTTTTGCACAAATAATATATAATCTATTTCGTGTTCTCCCCAATTACCGTGTGCTGTGAAATAATGGACCCTTGTCAAATATATTAAATCGGATGGTAAGATTTCATATGCAGGAATTCCCAATTCGTAACCCATTCTTCTGATGGCAGCTCTGCGAATTCCCATTGCCTCATGCTCGTCTGTCTCTTGTGGAATTTCTGCCAACGGATGACTGCAGCATGTGTTCGCGTAATGGTTCGGAAATGTCACCTGCGACAAAGTAAAGTATGGTCTTTCGACATGCACAAGAAATCAATGAAAAACATTTTTACTGTATACAAAATTACTTTTACCTTATTTGCCGATCGTTTTTGCATCAATAGCTCTCCTTTGCTATTGAATAGAAAAACACTAAATGCTCTATGAAGTGGAATATGCCCATTGGAATCAACGGTGTGACAATCCCTTTTCGTAGATTCACCAATTACTCTATCATATTTGTCCACAAGGAGGCAACGTTCATTTGAAGCAGCCTCTTGCAAAGATGCTACTTGCGCAGTTCCAAATTTTTTTGGTGCGAGTACAAGTTGTTTCGCAACAGCACACACTTCCTTCAGCGTTTTGGCCATCATTGTAGCATGCGTTTCGTACAACTAATTTTGAAAGCTAGAGACCCACTCCTTTTTATCACATAAATTTTTTAACGTATGCAAATGATAGGTTAACTAAATCACTGACCTTCTGCAAATTTGACAGATAGACTGCTTGACATGTAAAGAAATCTATAAATGTAATACCAGGTATCTAATACCTTTTTCGAATGAAATACTTTCTTCTCTAAAAAATCGAGTCACACACTGTTAACACACACAAACAAGCTATAACCGTCATCGATGTTATATATGTATGTACCACGCGTGCAACTGGACGTACTGTGAATACTGTCAACAAGACTAACAAGCGTATATTATAATTCGAACACTATGCTAATAAATAAAATACGCAATGCAAACTTTTTCAGTGAAATATAAGTGAAAAATAATTTGCGAAGTAAATAGGTATGCACGAGGGTGCAATCACTTCAGAACACTTCAGGATAAGTGTATCAATAAGCTTTTAATTCCTTTCTATTTTCATACTGTTTGTTAAACCGGACACTATTAACACCGTATGAAAAATAATAAAATTGCGCAATATTATAAATAAATAATTTCTCGAAAAATTAATCATAGCCGAAATTATTTACAGTTATTCGTTGAACGAGACATGCATCATTTGAATCGTAATGATCGATAGTTCTCGTTTACTTCTCGTCTTCGATCGATCGAATCGCTTTATAGGATAGTTGAGTAGGTTTCAAGACACTCACAGTGTCTGGAATAAAGCCGTTATATAAAAAAAGTTATTCTTTCTTTGATGTGTTATTTATTATCTACGTTCCGGTATTATTTAAGTCATTTTACATCAACTTGTTAATTTGTTGGTTAAAAAAAACGGAAAATGAGTGAAAACGCAGAAATTAGAGGAGTAACATCACCTGAAGATGCAGCCAAAGCGGAAAAATTTAAAGAAGAAGCGAATGAATACTTCGAAAGTGCGTTCACTGAATGTTATTTTCAATTTTGCCGACACAATTTACCTTATAATCTACAACAACCATTAGGGAAACATCGCAGTTACTGATAAATGAATACAATTTAGTCACGTGCATGTTTAAAACTAACCCAACTTCCACAGCGTAAATGATCGTTCCTAATTACCAAACCAAATCTCATCTCGTTGAAAGTCCACGGTTGGAAAATTTAATATGACCGTACTGTTTCTGTCATACTTTCCTGTGTAGAGTTGTATTCCTAAACAATGGTTTTCATTTGTAAGGACATACCGTATAGAAATATAACACAAACTCTTGCACATGACACATCTTACTCTGTGTGTCACGATTTATAATAAATTTTTACAAATACAAAGATACACGTAACGGTTGAACCGTTCGATTAACATTGTAAACAATTAAACGAGACCAACTTTATTTTTACAATTAGTCCCATCTTATTACTTTTTAGATCAAGATTATAACAAAGCCATAGAGTTATATACTAAAGCGATAGAATTAAATCCTACAGTGGCAGTATATTATGGGAATAGAAGTTTCGCCTATTTAAGGGCAGAATGTTTTGGATATGCGCTTACAGATGCGTCGAAAGCTATCGATATAGATAAAAATTATGTAAAAGGATATTATCGTAGAGCTGCAGCTCTTATGTCACTTGGCAAGTTCAAGAAAGCTATTAAGGACTTCGAGACTGTTACTAAAGCTAGACCACATGATAAAAATGCGCAGCTTAAATATACAGAATGTTGTAAGATATTAAAAAAATTAGCCTTCGAGAAAGCAATTTCTGTGGAAGAGAATAAAATGAATATAGCCGACACAATTAATTTAAAAGCTATGGGTATGTTCGGACTGTTGTACGATATAGATCTAATACCTGTTCATAGAAATTTATATAAACAGGTATTCCAAACTAATTGTCTTTTTGTATTTTCTAGTCATCGAAGACGAATACACAGGGCCTAAACTTGAAGACGGAAAAGTTACATTACAATTTATGCAAGACTTGCTAGAATGGTACAAGAACCAAAATAAATTGCATCGTAAATATGCTTATAAGATTCTTTTAGAAGTGAAAACATGGTTCATGGCACAGCCAAGTTTAGTCGATATTACAATTCCCGATGATAGTAAATTTACTATATGCGGAGACATACACGGACAGTACTATGATTTACTTAATATATTCCAGTTAAATGGGTTGCCTTCAGAAACTAATCCATATGTATCCTTTGCACTAATGGAAGTGTTATGGTGTTACAGTTTTGTCTCGAGAAACGGCAGTAGATCTTGTCTGGCAGACCATAAAGGTGTCGGCTGAATTGCGATATCTTTTGTTGTGAAAAGAAGAAGAGGGGATAGAATTTTCCTATTCTCGAAACAAACATTAGTACCATTTCACGAGACATAACTGTATCACCTCCCAAATATCGTATTGTTCGCAAAACTTGTTTCTTAACGATCACACAGTTATTCAATGGAGATTTCGTAGATAGAGGCTCTTTTTCTGTAGAATGTATATTTACTTTGTTTGGATTTAAGTTGTTGTATCCAAATCACTTTTTTATGTCTAGAGGTATGTAAGTATTGTTTTATTTATTTCGTCAGACACCAGTGTACATTTACTATAAGAACTGACATTCAGGTAATCATGAATCTGCCACCATGAATCAAATGTACGGCTTTGACGGAGAAGTCAAGACAAAGTATTCTGCTCAAATGGCAGAGCTATTTACAGAAGTTTATAATTGGCTTCCGCTTGCACATTGTCTTAACAACAGAGTGCTTGTAAGTTTTACTAGTGTATAATAAAAATATTCATCAGTACATATAAATATATACCTTTATTTTGTAGGTGATGCACGGTGGTCTGTTTTCAAGGGATAATGTTAAACTAGAAGAAATTCGACAAATTAATAGAAACAGGCAACCACCAGAGGAAGGATTAATGTGTGAATTACTGTGGTCCGATCCTCAACCACAACTTGGAAGAGCACCCAGCAAGAGAGGAGTTGGTGTTCAGTTTGGACCTGATGTTACACATAATTTCTTGACTTTGAACAATCTCGACTACATTGTTAGAAGTCATGAAGTTAAAAATGATGGATTCGAATTAGAACACGGTGGAGTGTGTATCACTGTGTTCTCTGCTCCAAATTATTGGTACATTACATATATGGATATTTCATTAACGTTTTAAGTCTTTAACATCTCACCAGCGATATTTGAATTACACTTACCTTTTTTCAGTGACACTATGGGTAATCAGGGTGCCTTCATTACACTCAATGGCAAAGACATGGAACCTCATTTCACATCATACGAAGCAGTGGTATGTTTTATTTAATAGATTGTTGTATTGTTTTTTTTTCAATTAAACTATGCAATCATATCTTTTTTTCAGCCTCATCCAAATGTAAGGCCAATGGTATATGCTAATTCCTTACTAAAATTCATGTTTTAGTGGAACATCTAGGTACTGTTAATAAATAAATACGAAATGATAAATGAATACGAGTAGACCAATCAAAGTGTGCGTAATATATTTGATACTGAAATGGGGAAGGTGAGAAATTCTTAGTCTTCTCCGAAACAATAAATACTGTATTCTTTTTAGGAACGAGAAATTTTTGTGTATAATAATAAATGCAATGAAGGCATAATATTGATGGGTACAAAAATGATGACAGTTTGCTTGTTTTGATAAATGGTGAACAAATGTAACAATCTTTCTTGCCTATGAATTAGAACAAACCCTTGTTAGAGATTTGTGTACGATTAGAATGAAACGATGCGAAAAAGAGAACATTTCTATTTTGTACCCTCAATTAAAACCTTATTGTTCATTAAAGATATTAATGTTCACGCACAAAAAGAATCGAATAAATGATCTCAAAGATCTCATCAGATTGAATTTTAATTCTAATATGGTGCTGAACATATAATGAACACACCTATAATGACTTAATTTATTCTTTAATGAATAATGATGCTTTCTAAAATCAATGATTATTACAAAGATATTTAACACATATGCGATCTAGCATGACTATGTAGTACAATTTTCCAGCCAGTCACTATCGCAATATTTGCGATACCTACTTTTTTTTACAAATCTAACGTGATTGGAAGGATTTTTATTATCTAACATTTTGTTTTTTTTTTGTTAATAATAAACAATGTTTATAATGTATTTGAAACTCATATGGTTTTTTTTATTGAAGCAATGAAAATTGTACTTATGAGAAAAGATGAAGTATTTCTTCTACTATGCTATCCCGATTTCGATGATTCACGGCTATGAGTTTAGATCTTTTATCTGCTTGCAGTTTTTGAAATAGTGACAAATATTTCTGTGGCACTTTATGCATTTCAGGTATCGTTGCGATTATAAAAGGTTTATTCGTAGTTCTAGAAAATAATTCCAGCACCTCATCGTGAAATTTTTTGCTGAATAATTCCATTTTACCGATTTCATCTATGATCAATATGTCCTAAAACAAGTAAAAAACTTTAGTAATTTCAATGTAAAATAAATACAGATGTAATGTCTGAAAATATTATCTGCTTACTGCATTCGACTTGAAGACAGGTAATGCCGCGGATTCAAAATCATGAATGAAAACATAGTATTTTCCCACTTTGTGTTTAGTTTGTTGTGACTGGTTTAAGATTTCTCTGTTTGCAATAACATCGTTTTAAACAAAAGTAAGATTCAATTATTTTATAACGATAAAGTAATACTAACTCAGCCTTCGCCAAGCTCGATTTTTTCTGAGAATTGTTTACAAGTACAACATCAAATCCAATTCTACTACCACTCTGATTCCGCACTTCCTGTGTATAGAATCCGTCAACTTTACGAGATTGCTCCGTTATGTTTGAAGCTATCTTTTTGCATATTGTAGTCTTGCCTATACCTAATATAGTTTGCTTGAATTTAATATTAGTGAATCCCTTAGTTAAAGTGATTTAAATATCATTGAACAGTCGAGACAGAGTTGGGCAATGTTTACAGTTAACGCTTACAATTGTAATATTTGATTATTAATTGTAATTAACAATTCAAATTTTAATTTTTTCCATAATTCATAATCCATCTAGCTCGTCAGAAGTTTTGCCCATTTATAAAAAAGTTATTCTGACTTAAAGTCTGTGCAATCAATTATGAGACTGACTGTGCATGCAGCTGCAGCTATCAGATATTTCTAGAATATATTTTTGTTTGTTTCACCATTCCAAAACATATAAACTCCAATCAAAACAATAAATCGAAATCATTAATTAATCAGTAAACTGCGGATTTTATGCATTTATGACAAAAATGGGCACGTGCAATTTAAAGCAGTGGACGAATTTATTAATTTCAGCTTACTAAGGCAATTGAAAGAAAAAAGAATTTTCTATTTGGCTCCTGTGTCTTGCAATCAATGCAAACATTTTTTATTTTGCATAAAGATCCGCAGTCTATTAATCAATTAAATGAAAAATTTTAACCAATCAATGCCCAACTGTGATCAGAGATTTCGAACAATTTGTATATATTAACTAATATTAATAAATAAATAAAAGTTTTGATATTCCATAATCGAACATCGTTAATAAATTAAAAAAATGTAAGTACATCGATGCCGGATTGATCGTAGGTAAGAATTTATTAAATATTCCTAGAATAAAACTCGAGGGATCTTTATGATATTCAGTGTTTATTGTATTGGGTTGGAACGAAAGTTCGTAGCGTATTTATATCATCTAAAAAATGGCAAAAAAGTAATAGAAGGTAATGGAAAATATATTATTGAACAAATCTATATGTATAAATATCCTATTGGGATGGCAAGAAAGTAATTTCGGTGTTTTAAGGTGAAATTAAACCGAATTTTTTTATTCAAGCAATAATGAACTTCAATCAATAAAATATTTTCCATTGTGTTCGATGATCTTTTGCCATCTTTCTGGTAGCTTCATAATTCCGCGCTCATGAAACTTCTGATCCTTGTCGGCAAAAAATTGATCCAAGTGCGATTTCAGGTCATCATCATCAGTGAATGTTTTACCATTGTGTTTTGCCACACACATCTTTGATAACACGTAAAAAATGATTGGAGCTTGAATGGGAAGTGATGTCACATCCACTATATAGCCTGATATAGCCCCGACATTGAACCATGAGATTACTATTTATTTCGATGTTTACAAAACTCTTTGAATTGTCAAACATTCGCTAATGATGATGACCTGAAATCGCACTTGCATCAGTTTCTTGAATTATGAAGCTACCGGAAAGATGGCAGAAGATCATTGCACAAAATGGAAAATATTTTATTGATTAAAGTTCATTGCTTGAATAAAAAAATTCGATTTTATTTCACCTTAAAAAATAGCGAAATTACTTTCTTGCCAACCCAATAATCTTTGAGTTTTAATTTAAAAACGCTAGAAACCCAATATTTGTTGGTTTTTGAAAGTCGCGGACTCACCAGGGGGACCGGTCAGAAGTACACGCGAGACACGCAACGTGGCGCCGGTATCCATGTTAGTTGTTTTTTTAACTTCGACCAAAGATTGTGAATGACAGTTGCTCGTAACGTAAAAATAATACTGGTGTAGAACGTAGAAAAAGGAGATTGTGATTCGATATAAATCGTGATTCGGTGATGAAAATGCACGCTAGAGGAACACTGACGTTAGACCGGCTGAGATATATTCGCGAAACTATCGCGACGTGGAACCGCTGAATAGCGATCAGCTGATCGTGCTCGAGTAAGACAATCCGCTCGAGTGGGTACAAACGGTTGTGTATATGTAGGTATTTCATACTTTGCCTGCGTCGGCAGTGCGTTCGTGCGTGATACGCGCCTCGTGCGACCCCTTGTTTGTGTGAGTTCGTGAGATGTATAATCGCGACACGTCTGTCACAGAATAAATATAAGATCGACCACAACGAAACTTATAATAGCCGCAACATCTAATAGTTTCGCGAACTTGATTGCGCCACAAATTTCCGTACGCGCTACGTCTTTTTTCCGGTTCTTCGATCAAACGACGCGAAATAGCTTTTAAAAATCGAGAATTTGCACAAAGGAGGATCTTAACCGAGCAAGAGAATACGGGCGTTTACAGGATACATGGAAGAAAGGGACGAAAGGTGAAGACGACGGTTTTATCCGTTTTTCACGTACGGGAGCAGTACCTACGAAGAAGAAATGGCTCGTCCTTCCGTTTGTAATCCGCTTCCGTACCTTATTACGCGACAGATCGACAATAAAGTCGATCACTGCAAACGTCTCGTTAATGCCCGATTCGAAACGTCTGAAAATCTATTCAGAAAGGATCTATTATCTCATTATGGATGTGTTAATGCTATCGAATTCTCGAATCAGGGTGATCTCCTTGTCTCCGGTAAGATATTATAATTGCATTTAGTGTATTTTAGCTTACGCGATATTACGTTGTCGTCGATTTTGAAAATCCGAGTTCGACGAAAAACTGAAATAATATTTTCAATGATTTTGTTAACGTTTAAAGAAATAGTTTTTTTTCTCGTTCGTCTACACGATTCTGAACTTATTAAATTAATTAATTGTGTAACATGTGGATCCTTTATGCACTAATTTAACAGGTGGCGATGACAGAAGAGTTTTATTATGGAAAGTTGAACAAGCGATACATGGTGTCGGCAAACCTGCTGTCATGAAAGCTCAACACATTAGCAACATCTTTTGTCTTGGTTATGACAGCAGTAAAACCAAAATATTTTCGGCAGGGAACGACGATCAAGTTATTGTTCACGATTTACGAACGTACGAATGCTTCGAACTTGGAATGTATTTATTTAAAGTTGAACAATAGATTTAATCATTTGTATTTTATAGGGGCGATGTGGTAAACTTCTTTTTACATGAAAAGCCTGTATACGGCTTATCTGTTCATCCACACAATGATAATGTGTTTGCTAGTGCTTGCGACGATGGCAGAGTTCTAATTTACGATATCAGAGGTTCCAGTGTTATGGAAACCGTTTGCCTAGCAAACTACAAAACAGCTTTCCATTCTGTCATGTTCAACCCCATGGAGCCTAAAGTCCTTGCTACTGCCAATGCCAAAGAAGGTGTTAGCCTATGGGACGTGCGCAAACTTTTGGAGTAAGTAATCGATGGAAATGTGCCTATTATTAGGTTGTTGTATATGAAATATCAGATTTTTAGCAACAACAGTAAACAGACGCAATTTTGTACCCAATGTATTCTACCTAGAGGTTTCAAGTTTCTTGATTGTATTACAGTGAAAATAAGAAATGGCCATTCGCGTTTTTCATTTATGAGATTGTTATCTTGATTTTGTAGTTCTTTTTTACCATCAATGATTAGTAAGTTAATTAATCATCACATTTTGACCAAAAATCACATAAAAATTATTTTTCCAGACATATAGAAGGAATACACTACAGTTGCGTTGGTTGACGTTGAAATAAACTTTATTTAAAAATAACATTATACGTCTAAATTAAAATTGAACATAGGATATTAACACTAAACGTACCGAGCTATAAAAGCAACAGGCACGTGGTTGCCTTATAAAAATGACAAGAATTAATTTATTTAGACTTTGCGCGGTTCTTATTATATGTGCTCTAACAAAGATATTTATTAAAATTTATTTAAATTAAAAAATGTAGAACCGGTCATGTGACTGGTCGTGGTACGTTTGGTGTTAAGGATTGGCTTTGTATCTCAAAGTTTTATATAATGAACCTATAGACTGTAACAGCATTTCTTGATTGAAACGTTTTATAAGAGCCGCGTTCTAAAATCGAACATTTCATATGCAACAACCTAATAATTTTAAAGAACAAAAACAAACAACTGGTTTTGTATTTACAGACCTGTATTACGTTATGGAAATGAAAGCTCGGCACAGAGTTGCATGAATGTTAGATTTAACGCAGCAGGCAATAGACTATTAGCTTTGAGAAGGAGGTTACCACCTGTACTTTATGCTGTGGATTCTCCTACACACCTATGTCAATTCGATCATCCTGGATACTATAACAGCTGTACAATGAAGTCATGTTGTTTCGCTGGCGACAATGATGAATATGTTCTTTCTGGTGAATAGCAATTTCGTAAAGATATATTAAGCTGTTTGGTACTAATGCCTCTATCCAGTACACATATATATATACTGTTATTCGTAATTTTATTTGTTTTAGGCTCCGACGATTTCAATCTGTACATGTGGAAAATTCCTCCTGAAGGAGTGAAATGGGTAGAGTCTGCACATATGGTGTTACGTGGTCATAGATCCATTGTCAATCAAGTACGATACAATCAAGCTAGCTGCATTTTTGCATCCTCTGGAGTCGAGAAAATTATAAAAATTTGGAGCCCGTTTTCTCTTGGGCATGGTTGTTTAGGTGGATTGAAGGTAACAAGTAACATATATATCTTTATTATGATTACATGTATTATTGATTTTTATTGATTTTATTGATTTATTATCGATTTATACATTGACTTTATAGAAAGATGTGTGTCAAAGACAGCGTAGAGTCTATACTCACGACGAGTACATCGGTTTAGTGTTACGCAGTGGTCAGTTTATGTCACACGATTACAGTCATCAGTCAACTAGAGAAGATCCAAGAATGATGGCATTTTTCGACTCATTGGTACAACGTGAAATTGAGGGTTGGAGTTCTGAATACATGACGACAACACCAGAAACACATAGTGACTCGGAAAGTAATCCTACAAGTGGGCGTACTTATAACGCAACTGATTCTGACGGTATTTCATCTCTCTAAGATCAAATTACAGTAGGTGCTCGCTTGTTGCACGGAAACTATAACTCGCCTATAACACTTATAACTCGCCCACTATTGAATCGAAGCCGCGATCAATGTGTATATATAACAATATAAAGGCGCAATCGAACGCGAACGGGGTTCGCGTAAAGGACAAGCAGCAGTGCAATGAGCGAGAATCTATTGTATAGCAAATGAATTGGAAAATGTACTTTACATTGTATAAAATAATAAAATGTCTTTGTAGATTCAACAGCCTCTGATCAACAATTGATGTTGAGCATTTTAGGAACAGTGGTAACCTCTCGAGGATGTTCAGGAGGTGGTGCAGCTTCCGAAAGACCTTTAGAGTCTCCAAATCGTATAACACGACTTATTGCAAATCGCAGAGAAAAATTGATGAGACTTGCTGCCATGGATTGTGGTACACCATTAAATAACACTTCTACCATAGCTCCTGGTCTATCTGCTTCAGACTCTGCGAGCGACGGAGAAAATGCGCAAACGAAGTGTAGATCGAAATCAAAAACAAAAGTAAAAGGTATAAAGAGAAAACATGATAAAATTTCTGGAAGAAGAAGCAGAGCTAGAAGAAAGTGTGCCGTGCTACAAATTAACAGTGACTCTGATAGTGACGAACAACCAGTCGATACGATGCAGCCTAGTACCAGTTCTGGTGTAATTTCTAGAAGATCACGATATGTTGCGAACACAATCGAGAGTGATACGAGACATTCAAATTATAGCTATAGCAGTTCAGACGATAATGATAGTTGTAGTAAACGAAAACATTCGAAAATCGATTCCGATACTTCTACAACGGTACACAGAAGGAAACATGGTAAATGTAAAAGTAATTCAAGGAATGACATTAATAAAAACAAAAGCAAACGGCAACAACAACAACACCAGCAACAACGACAACAACAACAAGCCGATTATGACACAGAGGAGGAGAAATCGGATTGGAAGATTTATTTGAATGGTGTTAACACGACAAAAATTCAAGAGGATGGCCCTTCAACGCCTGTGAGCAAGTCATGCAAAGTTCCTTCAACTCCTGACAGTGGTATCACGTCCGGAGTATCTACGGTTGAGAAGGATGGTGAACAAGCACAAAAAGAGCAAAACGACGCGGAGAGTTCTGATCATGAACAGAAATTGAAAAGTTTAGAGTGTTTTAGGAAGAAAGTGGATGTAGCGAGGCGGAGCTATCATAATCGATCCACGCCTTTATCACAAACCATTTCAACTACAACTGATTCTTCCGATTAAGCTCCTATTACCTTCAGACTTTTAATCCCTTTCCTTTTGTACATAATGAATTTGTGATTCCTTAAAGTATATTTTTATAATACTAAGTTTGATCACACACGAATATGGTCGTTCTTTTTTTTCATTTTCTTTTACTTTTTATTATCTTTCGGTTATCTTTGTAAAGGTTCTTATTATACAGAAAGATTCTTATAAATGTCAATGCTTTTTGGAATCTCTTACAACACAAAATACTTTCGTAAATTGTTCTGTTAGAATCTCTCTCATGGTTCGAGACTGTTTCAGAGTAATAATACTGTAAAGCTCTGGTAATAATGTCTCTTTACCATACAAAATAATTTCGATCGTGATTAATAACAAATTAAATATGTTGAAATTAGTACGCAAGACTCATTAATTTTATTATTACCTGTTTCTAAAATTGACTAACGACCGATATCATAATTCTTTAGACCAACTCAGTTTTTTATTACAAAATTAACATATTTCTATATGACCATTAAACATCATATGTAATCGAAATTACCACACCACCGAGAATTATATATAAAGTAACGTTACATTAGCTATAACAATGCGACTCGGCTAATGTGTATTGTTGACATGGTTTGTAAGTGTGATGAAAAATAATAAAACAATAAATTAATATACTTTTTTTTATATGTTCAGCTTTGAAAACAAATTAAGAATATTGCATTATTTAATCCTGCATTTATATTTCTCTATTAACTTATGACAAATAAAGGAGAGAATTACTTAAATTTATGTATCATTTTATTATCATGGATTTGCGGTATAGAGAACTGCGATAATATTATAAAACGTTAATGTCGGATAGTATACCTACACAACGTATTTGCGGTTTTTTAGATATGTCTTTAGAACTTCCTGAAAATATGAAGTCACCTCACAAAGTCAAAGAATCTAAGTAGCAGGAATATACGTTATACTCTCTGGCTAACAATTTCTCGTTTATTTTACTGAAAATGGTAAATTTATCTTTGCTAGTCATATTCAATATATGGCTATGCACGCTTATAATGGTACGACCATATAATTTGGACGTTGATAATGCCAAAATTTTCGATGTACCAAAAAATGTCTATCGCAAACGAGGAAGTTACTTCGGATTCTCTGTCGCGATTTATAAAAGTGAAGAACATTCTATTTTACTTGTTGGCGCACCCAGAGCAAATAAAAGTGCAACATCGAGCATAATTGAACCAGGTTGTGTGTATCAGTGTCCAATTAGTAGCACATGTACAGAGTGGAATTTTAATGATGAACCTATATGGATTTATAACGGAATTGAAATTAGAAATAATGCGTGGTTTGGAGCAACGATTGCTGTTGAAAATGAAACTGATCCTCGAATTATGGTACGTTAATATCTCATCTATTTTCTCATGAACGTTTCTTTTATGTACTATATTTTAAGGGAGTAGACTCGTTTTTTCCAGGATTGCAAGGGTGCCGGATGCACGTTCTCATTTCTCGATAATACAAAAATGGGGGTTTTCAGTAGTCAAAAACGCTGGATAAAAGATCAATTCTAGGCCGCTATCGCCCTCAAAAATCCAGTTTTACGTTTACGAGACGTAATTTGCATTATTTGGAAGCATACAACTGCGCATGTATATAGTTATTTCCATAAAGCTGCGACAGCTACATGCTTCCGAATAATATAAATTACATATCGTAAACGTAAAAATAGGACTTTTAAGGACGATCGCGGCCTAAATTCATCTTTTAGCTAGTGCTTTTGACTACTGTCCTATTATCGAGAAATGAGAAGGCGCTTCCCGAACTCTTGCATATCTGGAAACGAGTCTACAGCTTTAAGTGGTATTTTTATATATTATATCAACAGGTTTGCGCTCCAAGATGGAAATTTTCCAGGATCAAAGCTTATACCTATATAACAGGTATTTGTTACTGGAATACAGTTAAGACTATTGCACCGTTCGAAACAGAAGTAGAACATCAAATATTCGAAATTAATAAGTGGTGGTTCGATACTGGATACAGACGTAGCCCTTTGAGTTATGGAATGGCTCAGACTGGATTTTCTTTGCATATCCCATCTAATACATCAAAGCGGATGGCCGTGTTAGGCAGTCCTGGTATATATAGTTGGGACGGTGCAGTTATAATAACAGAACTAACTGATGGAGTACAAAGGATAGGCGTACATGATAATAGCAATGGCTACTTCGGTAAATATTATTTCAATAGTTCATTGATCATCAAGGTAGTTTTTTCCTTTTCAATGAATCTTACTACCGTGCTTCGAAAAGTTGATAACTTACCTTGTGTATACTGTACTGTAAAAAGCAGGTAGAAATTAAAATTTTTTTAGGATACGCAATAACGTCTGGCTATTATTTCGGGAAACCAGAATTGTGGTTTGCCTCTAGTGCTCCAAAATCAGCTGATATGTATGGACATGTTAATGTATTTAAAGTATATAACCGAGCAGCAACCGAAAATCTATTTATAAACGGAGAGCAGTATGGTGAATACTTTGGAGAAACTTTAACATCATGCGATATTAATAATGACGGTAAAGACGAGTTAATAATTGGTGCCCCGAAGTGGTCAAAAAATGTGGATGAGGGTCGCATATACATCTATAAAACTACCTATAAAGTATGTATAAAAGGAGAAAAACATGTAATTATCGTAAATACCAAATCAATTACACTTTCAGTACTATATGTATTTATTTTGTATTTCAATAAGTAGTAAATGATCGTTATAGGGTTTGAAATCTCAAACCAGTTTTTCACCAGTGTTCAGTTTTCGAAAAATTTAATTTGGAGGGAAAGTTGAATTTTCAATTTTAACATATTTTATGCTTCGATAGTAGGATATACATTATATGTTTAAAAGATTGTAAATATTTAAACAGATTTAAATCTCATGTGAGGTATATACTAGGCATCAAATACTTCTCGTGTTATTGTTGTATTTATATTAGATATTAATTGTAGGGTGTGTTTGAAAAACACACAATATTTGAAGGGGAGATATCTGGAGGTCGGTTTGGTACTGTTGCTACTTGTCTTGGTGATATCGATTATGATGGTTATGCTGACTTTGCTGTTGGTGCACCATATGCTGAAGACACGGGTGCAATATATATATTTAACGGCAATAGAAATGGATTGATTAAACGTTACAGTCAAAAAATAATTGGCAAACAGTTTGGAGAAAACATTCGAGGATTTGGAATTTCAATTTCTGAGCCTCGAGATATAAACAATGATATGTATCCCGATATTGCTGTAGGGGCTTATTTATCGGAGCAAGCGATTTTAATCAAATCTAAACCAGCCATAATTTTAACAGCAACATTAAATCATATTGAAGAAAAAAAATTGTTACAAAACTCTACGTTTTTTCTTTTTAATCTATGCACGACTTATATTGGAAAATATTCTCCGAAATTTCTAGGTAAGTGTACAATAAAGATGTCACAAAGTAGTGATCCATTTGAAAACGTATAAACATTGTCAACAAACTCTGTTTTACTCAGATGTTGTTCACTCTTTAAAAATTGACCAATTGTATGGAAGAGCATTTGGTGATGATCAAACGTTGGAAAAACATATCGATGGAACTTATAAATTTATCCAAACAGTATCTATAGAAAAAACTGTATGTAAAACGTTGAAAATTAATTTAAAGGTAAATATATGATAATATATTAAAAAATTGCAAAAGTTCGTGCCCGATTTAAAAATACAAAATAAGTGGTTACATTATAAAATAATAATTTTATTAATCTCAAAATTTTATACATATAGTCACCACCATTTTCTACAATTTGATTCAAATTTCGTAAAAACAGGAGATGTCGGGGTCTCCAAAAATCGGGCACGAATTTTCGCAATCATCCAATATGTTATTAATGAACTGCGGATAAAGATCCGCAGTCTAGTTGTTAAGAACGAGATTCATGTGGCATAAAACTTGTATTACCTACTTAATTCATATGTTTAGAAAAATATTCAAAACATAATAGACCCATTAGAAGTATCTACATCAGTTGCTTTAAAAAAAGATTTACAGCCTAAAACTAAAACAGCAACTCCAGATATTTTCTGTAAAACCTGTGCAAGTGTAAATAAATTTCTCTCTAAAACCGAAGATTCAATAAAACTGCCATTTGCTGTAGACTGTGGAGAAGACAATTTCTGTACATCAGATGTTCAAATAAAATTAGCAACAGATTTAAAGGATAACATATACACGGTTGGGTCCACGTCTACTGTCATACTTATGATAAATGCCTATAACTATGGTGAACCAGCATATCAACTCAAAGTGTACATATATATTCCACAAGTGCTATCTCTAGCAAGTGTTCCACCTGCGTGTGCAGAGGGTTCTCACATGAATAATAATTTAGAAGTAATTTGCGACATTGGAAATCCATTGAGAGAGAATGTAAGTTTCGACCGTTACAAACAGACTGTAGAACTTTATGCAAAATTAAATTTGGTTATCGACAATCTTCAATTATTTTAATTTTTCTATCGTTTCCAATTACACTTACTCATTTTTACCATAAATGCATAAAATCTGCAGTCTAGTTATGAATAAGAACTTTCAAAATAGTATAATTAAAACCGTATATATTTTTTAGGAAACAGTAATATTACAGTTGGATATGAGCGAAATTCGATATCACGTTAAACAAACAGAGTTAACAGCAAATTTTACTATGCAAAGTGAACAGGTGGATTCATGGAATGAATCGGACTCATTAATTATATACTTTGATGCTGATGTTGATATAACAATAGCTGGGTTAGTTAGTATAATTATTAATGTTATTATGTAATACAATGCACAACAGCATTAAGTAATGATAATTTTCATAAATACTGTATTTATAAATCTACTAGGAAAGCACACGATGATCTGTATTCGTATTATAATCATAATGAAGAACACCAATTGACCAGTATACAATTTGAACACATTTATGAAGTTCAAAAATTTGGTGTAAGCCCACTTGAGACAGTGATATTGACAGTTAGTATTCCATCATATTGGAAACAATCTACCGGAGATGTACATATTGTTAATCTTAATAAGACGAACGGCTACATGGATGGGCAGCAGTTTTATTGTACACACTCTAATTTTACATCTTCGAATCTTTCAATTAGCACATCAAAAATTTATCCTACAAATTCCTCATTTAATGTGCAAGAATTTCAAGCAGAGACAAATTTTTCGATGAGCTTACCTCCAATGAATAGATCACTATATCTGAATTGTTCGAACACGAATGTACATTGTACACATCTTGAATGTGCATTGGGTCACTTCGCAAGTTATTCATCTGTCGCCAGACTTTCTCTTACATTGGATATTTATTTAACAAATTTGGAACGTAAGATTCCCTTGTAATTTGTTAATGTTAATACTAATAGGTTCTCTTGTAATTTGTAACTCATATACTTTATTTTATTATTTTTGCAGCAACTGTGTTACAAAAAAAAGATATTGTACTTTTTTTATCTAATGGAAGCGTACATATTGCACAGCCACCTAATATTACTCAGAGATATGACAACAAACCTGATAATGCTATTGTGGCTACAATGTTCTTAGGTTCACCAGTAACTGAACAACTTGCCAGTTGGATAATAATTCTATCAATAACTTTAGGTATCATATTACTTGTGTTCTTAATTTTGGGATTGGTTGCAGTTGGATTTTTCAATAGAAAAAAGCGAGAGGAGCTTAAAACATTAAAATCTGACGTGAAAGTAAGTATATCGTACATGGAAAATTAAATACATATTCAAATATGTGGCATCCGCTAAAAAAAGTTATTACTATTATAGGATGAAAACGCTATTGTTGTGAGTTCAAACTCAGACAGAGAAGACGTTTCTTAAAAATAAATTCACCACCTAAGAAAATGTTTATGTAGGTATATATTTTTTATTTTCTGTATATTACGTCAACAATGAATAACAATATGTTCTGCATTCCATTATATAATGTATAAGGCATATATTTCTTTAAGGCTTCTAATACTTTCATAAAAATATAATAAATCTTAGAAAACAACAATTAGCTTATAAATCTTCACTCCAGCCGTTTATAAAGCTTGAAAAATGTATATTAAATATATTTTAGTTCATTTATTCGTAATCTCTGCTATATGGTACTCTATGAAAGCATAATATTGGGTGAAGAACTATCTTAAATAAATAATTTATATACAAAATATCAGATCGTTTCGTATGAGATTCAGGCAACTTGTACTATTTTTTCTTATATATATATTTGTTCAAATATATACTATGCATAAAATTAAAATAGCTGTCTCCGTGTATTTTTGTCATGGCCGGAATATATGCATTTTATACCTGTGATACTTTCGCTATTTATATTGAAAAGAACATAGCGCGTTTCACGAAGTCAATAAAAAGATAGTGTGACACGCTCTTTCTATACATATATGTATATTTTTTTGTGACACACTTGTCTCAACTTACTTTAATCGTCCAAACCTAGGCCTTTGGAGATTTCGTCTGCAGTTAATTTGTGTCCAGAAGCAGGACTATCGGAAGGAGGAGTGGGTTGAGAAGGAGGCGGCACGTAAGGTGGTGCAGGAGCTGAATGACTTTCATCGTGAGATTTCTGTACGAGAACGAGAAACATGTAATTAAATTATAAAATTCATAGAACCTTCAAAATATATTCGAAAAAATTTTATACTTACATCTTTACCATGCTTGCTGAAACCATCCAAAGCAGAGCTAAACAAAGAAGAACCAATCGCAGACCCTAGTCCCGACAAAAGATCTGAACCTCCACTCGGTTGTTGACTGGAATAACCGCCAGAAGGTTGATAATTTCCATAGCCCCCTTGTGGTTGATATCCTGGTTGTTGAGTTCCACCACCACCGCCGAGAACTCCGCCAAGAATCGATCCTAGAGCTCCTGACAGCGGATCAGATGGCTGACTTGGTGGTGGAGCTGGGGCTGCATTATGACCTCCACTACCTAATTTAAACATACAAAGTATACCAATTTAAGTCATCAAAATAACTGGGAAGTGTTTCAAAACCAAGTTTAATTCTGAGAATTTTTTACAAGAATGTAATGAAAAAATTGATTTACGGGTCTTTATTATACAGATTAAACCGGGCCCCTTCTCTAAATATAATAATGTTTTAATTCTAGTAAACTTGTGTGAAAATATCTACTATTTATGGGTTTCCATCATCACTGGTAGGACAAGAATAGTTCTTAATAGATGATGTCATCCATGTAATCATTTCAACATTCCATGATAGCCTTACTCACTTTAAATCGTCATTTATCATGTGTAATGAGCCAAGTATTAGTGGAAGGTTGTAATGGATTATCAACTTTTGGAAATACAAAAGCACCAGACTAGCTCTGCAGCAAGCGGTGACTGTAATTCTTTAAATTGTAAATCGTACACACACCTAATGCTCCAAGGATAGAGTCTAACACACCACCTCCTCCGGATGGTTGAGGATAGCCTTGTTGTGCGTTAGCGTTGCCTTGTAAAGCGTTGCTCATTAAATTGCTTGCTAAAGCTGCGCCAAGGGAGCCAAGATTCAAACCACCCTCGCTTTCTGTTTTCGACTTTGAAGCGTCCGATTTCTCATGATCTTGTTCAGTCTCATCATCTTTCTTTTTCTACAAATTTTAATGAATAAACAGTTGTATTTTTTAAAGTTTCGGTACTCATTCTGTCCTGTATTATGGCATACACTTGATCAGATAAATAAAATACGTATATCATATTTTAGAACGAATATCATTGGTTTTGGTTACATACGTGTAATGCATGAGTAGCAGCAGCTATGCCTCCAGCTGCAACTAATCCACCTAATGCCATACCAACTTTGTTCAAACAACCACCAAATACATCTTCCTCTTCTGCTTTTTGATATCCTGGTTGATACCCGTATGGCTGTTGAGGATTGTAATCAGGTGGTGGTCCATATCCTCCAGGCATAGAACCGTAACCAACCGGTGGTGGTCCATATCCACCCTGTGGTGCCTGTGGACCTATTGTTGGATATAATCCTCCCGGGGCTGAAATAATAATAATATTTAGCATATACAATACCTACAAAATTCATTTTTAACACGTTAAATGCTACACTTGACCCTAGAGACTGGTTATAAACTTTATGTTCATGCTAAGGAAATTATATTGGGTTGGAAAGAAAGTTTGTAGTGTTTTCAAATTAAGAATCGAAGATAAAATTAAGGTATTTATTTATATGTTTATTCAATAACACGAGAAGTTACCTTGAAAATGGCAAAAAGTAATAGAACAGAATGGAAAATGTTATTGAATAAATCTATGAATAAATATCTGAATTTTAGCTTCCAATTTTAGTTTACAAACACTAAAAACTTTTGTTCCAACCCAATATTTGATTATTTTGATTAGAGGAGTAAAGAAATACAAAATTCTTTCTTACGTGGAGGTCCAAAGTTTGCTGTGGGCACTTCAGGTGTAGGTGCAGCTCTTGGAGAACGAGGCGGATCAACAGGAACAATTTCATACGCGATAGAGTTCAATTGTACATCGCCATCAATGACCAAATGGGTAACTTTCTGATATGCTAATCGATGATTAAATTGTGCAAAGTGTCTACCGTTTATAGCAATTTTATAACATGCAGGTTCGCATAAAAGTAATATTTCGAATTCTTGACCAGGCTGAATCCACATAGGACCATCGTTCTCTTCTACGCCCCAACCCATAGATTCTATGTGATTCCTAGTGATGAAACCCTCTGGAAAACGTGGCGATACATGACAGGCTATATCATCCCTTGGGTTTAATCCAGGTCCCAGTTGATAGTTGACAGCAAAGCAAACTGCATCAGAAGGAACTTTTCCTTGAACTTTTACCATTTTGCCAGGTATCAGACCTCCTTCGACGAGCCCCACATAAGGTACTGCCTGTTAATATAGAAGAATTCTTTTACTAAATTGCACAGTCTACAAGTGTAACAAACGTATATTTAAAATGAAAGCATTATTTCAAATTTATCGTTAATACTTAGTATTCGAAAATTACACGTTAGATATCGCGTATGTCATTGCAGATACAACGGCATTGCAGGTATCGAATTTATCGAGAATCAATGGTTGTCACTTTTTCGCGTTGCTCATCAGTAGACTGTGGATGTTCATGCATTTATGGCTTATGAAAATTTTCAAAAAATTCTATAATATAAAATTCGATAGAATTTAGTACGACTTTTATTTGTTTTAGATCTACAGAGGCTGTTCCCATGAAAAATAGGATTTTATTCCATTCCACTTTCTTAAAATTCGTCTATGAAAATTGGAAATTCCATAAAAATCCGCAGTCTACTCATCAGCAAAGCATTTTATCATTGAAAAAAACGAATAGTATACTCACCGGATTTAAAATTGGTTCGGACATTTTTTCGCTATACTTTATATTACCAACACGAAATGAATGTATACTCTATTTAGTGTGCGACTGAAGACGCGGAAATATGCACTAATGCGTACACGAAGAACCGTGTATTCCCTTCCAATTCTCTTGAAACATTTCTATTTAGAGTGCTGACGTTTCCAACTTGAACTGTGCAATGCGGCATACACTATAGTGACGTATTCCTTGCTGCGCGATGGTTTTCTTCGCGCATGCACATATTTCAATTCCATAGTTCCACAACGATGTTCCCTCATGGCCGAGAAAGACGCGCGAATTTACATCAAATTGACGCGATTTCAAAGTGGACCGACACGTGAAAATGAACCATTTACAAGACAGGAACGATCTGACGTAATTAATATGGATACAGTACTGATAAGCTGCGGAAATGTTACACGACGAAGTTCCGCGGTTCAAAATAAAGTTATACAGCCTATTCGGCTATATCGAATGACATTATTGAAAGTGCCATTCAAGATTTTATGGATTAAAACATAGCAAAAATTGGGAATGATGGAATTGCATCAAAGTGATGAACATTTAAAAATCAGTCAAAAGCAGCGTATGAGTGACATAGTTACATATCGCCTTTCGCACGATACGTCACAGCCAAACTGACTTGATCTACGCCAGCATTGGCGCCTTATTATAATAGTTTTTAATTCATGAACAGACGCATTGGGTAAGTACAATTAATTAGTTCCTTATGACAAGGGATATCAGCCAAGTGTAACACGCCGATTTTAATGGAATTTATACAGGATATAGTTTGTTGAAAAATATATCAATATTGAATCATTGAGAATCAATCCGTTATTGCAGGTTATCTTCATCGCTCCATAACTGCGAACATTTCCAACATATTATTAATTTTTCTTTCAAATTTATTGTAAATATACTACCAATTAATTGAGATACATGAGGTGGATAAACAATTAATAAGAAATATTGCAAAAAAGATGCATTTTTTAAATATAAACCTATATAAACTAATATAAACCAAAAAATAGGGTTTTCACCCCCAACTTTGAGGGCTATTTTCACCCCTTGACACGAATATCAGCTGCTAAAAAAAAAGTACGTGTCAAATGATGTTCAAGTGTGTTATTGTCTTACTATTAAAATTCAAATCTTTAATTTTGTATTAATTTATTGTACACATTTAAAGATTGATAACGCGATTTTCGATATATTTTACGCGATTATTAGTTGAAAAAATAGAAACTTTTGCAATAATTTGCTTTTTTTAACTAGCTTGCAAACATTGTAATTATTTGTTATAATTTAGTTTTAATTTTTTAATGGACTAAAAAATTGTACATTTAATTATACATATATACAGTTTCAATATTAGGCCTTAAAGAACTATTTAAATATATATGTAATTATATCACAAAAAGTTTAACTACGAAATTTTGTTAAATAACTGACATAAACTGTATAAATTTATTTGGAAATTTTAAAGCTGTATGTTCCATGAAGGGGACCTAGTCTTTATTCCCTTAATTCGCCCCATTGCTAATAAAGAATAGTAGTAATAATAATAAAAAGTAGAGAACTCAGATTCTTATGTCTGATGCAGATGGCAGTGAATGGCATCGAGTTTAGTTGACAAAGGTGGTAAAGTAGGGGACTTACTCGTGAGCGAACCTTGTGAGGCCTTTATGGGACTGATGGGCCCCATATGCGTCTGCTCTATTTCCAAAACCTCCTTTCGAACACTTTACAAGAACGAAATGTTTTATCTACGAAATTTCTACTGAAATGTGATTTCAATAATTTACAATTTATTGTTTTTGTTTAACGTTATTAAAATCTTTTAACTCGAAAAGAACATGACTTGTTTTGAAGTCTCGTTTTTAATTTTAATTATATATGATGATACATTTTAATTTTAATTGAATATTTACAAAATTTGATATATTTGATTTTACTTTAATATTTATAAAGTTTGAAATATAAATTTTTTATTATATAATTACACTTAATACATAATAATTAGACTGCGAATGTTTATGCAATTTTTCTAGACAAATTTTAAGAAACTCGAATCAAATAAAATCTTGTTTTCCGCGGTAGTAGCCTTTATAGACCTGAAATAAATGAAAATCGTACGAAATTCTGTCGTATTTAATATACTAGCGTTTTTTAAAAAAATTCAAAGCCATAATTGCATAAAGATCCACAGTCTAATAATAATAATAGTATTTAATTTTAATTTTCGGTACACCGGTTCATCCTGTTAATTGCACTGACTGTATATTATATAAGACAACGGCGGGTTAAAAAATCACATTGATGATTTTTGAAACCTTCAGCATGAAATCTGAGCGGACTTTAAATATCAGTCTTCGAATGTTACAGGTTGCAAATGACGGAAAAGCGATACGTTCTGAAGTGGTTCCATTAAAATTATCGTTTGACTGTTGCGTAATTAATTGGTGAAACAGTTACAGCGAAGTGAGCGCAAATGACCGCCCACGCTCGTTTTTGCCTGTACATTGTTTAACACTACAGGAAACTAAACAAACCGTTCATTGAGATACACCAGTCTGGCGCGGAAGAAAGTTTTCTTGGCGAGGGAAATATAAACAGTGAAACGGTAGCCAGTTAATAGTCAGCAGATGTCTTGTATCAATTCGGATCGATAAAACTGATGTAGGAACGGGCACATTCTGCTCGCGGCATATGTTTGAAAATTAGAGGCTGTCTATCCGTTACCTATGGGAACAAATAATCTTTACACATTCGAAAATAAATGTTGATTGCACTAAAGCGATGCAAACATCCGCGAAAGTTCAGGATATACAAAAATATAAGTTTTACGAACTACGGAGTACTAGAAGTACTGTACATTCCAAAAACAACGAGATTACATTTATTCACGTTTTATGCAAAATAAAAGTCTTTCTAATCAATCGTAAGAAACAGAAGTTAAATGAAAATGTATTTCTTGTTTCAACAATTTTAATAAGTTGAAAATGATTTAATTATATATTCGTAAATTCTTCGTTTTGTACTTCGTGTTATATTCATTATATGACGGTTAATAATAAGCATTAATCGAATTTCTATGAAAATCTGTTACTAGATACAATGCGTCTACAAGCTCTACATTTTACTCGATTATTACATGGTCCACACACATAGGGTGTGCCACTATAAAGAGTATGTGAAGCGTGCAAAGGCTAGGCATTGACGCACCCACAACCATACACATAAATATATCTGAAATTCTATTTACCACTTAATTGGTTTCATAGATTGTAATACTATAATACACATACAAAAATCTATTTCACAAAACGATATTAGAATTCTCATGTTTCAAGACAAAATTAATTTGAACCAATTGGTTCATCGTAGCTGAATGAATAGTTCAATTCCTGCAAATTTCAAAATACAAGCGGACTGTGGACCTTTATGCAAAATATACAAATATTGGACAACGATTGCAAAGAACAGGAGCCAAGTAGAAAATTCTTCCTTAGCAATTTCATTAAGTTGAAAATAATACATCGATGCTTCCAAATTCTTTTAATCTTTTCATTATTTATTTAATGGATAAAATCCGCAGTCGTAAGATTCGGGTGCAACAAGAAAGTAATTTTGGTATTTTAAGGTAAAATAAAAAACCGAATTTCTTTATTCAAGCGTTGAACTTTCGTCAATAAAATATTTTCTTATTTGTTCTTTTTGGCAAAAGATTATCGAACAAAACGGAAAATATCTTATTCATTAAAGATCATTCCTTGAATCAAAAAATTGGGGGCTCTCTATTTCACCTTAAAATAACGAAATTACTTTCTTGACAACCCAATAGTAATAAAAACACTATTACGTAAATCTTTGAAATTTATTGTTACGTCTGCAACGTAAAAACCAATTAATTGAACAATATAAATTCACCGAAATTTAATTTTCTATTATAATATAAATGCGTCAACGCAACGTTGTGTCTTGATGGTTTAACCCAGGTCAAGCAAATCTATCCATGTTATTTTATTATATTTGTTGCAAATTGAGACGAGTTGTAAGAACGATTTCGTTGGCGAAGACAGTGGTAGGTGCAGGACTGAAACGATGGAAGGACTCGAGGCGACGAGATCAATAAGCAACGTAAGCGGACCCTTCTTCGCAAGGTTTTCAATGCTTTCTTAAAAGCGGCTTTCCACGTCGGCTTTATACGGGTATACGTGTACACTCGTTCCATCCATCCCCACGAATCCAGGTGTCTGCTAAGGTAAGAGTGGTCCGCGTTCAATGTACTCAATCGTCAGAACACATAATCGCAGGCTATCTTCCTCCGAAGGCGACAATGGCTGTATTATATGCACGTAGCTACAATTACGCCCTTATATGTACCCTGAAATAAAATTTATACGTAGTATTTGATACACAGCATGCCAAATTACGTTCATATAACACCTATAACTGCTGCTGTATACATATTCAATCAAGATTGTGAACATGATTGCCCAAAGAAAATTATACGTGCGTGTGTTAACCTTCGAAATGTACTATAAAAATGCAATGATTCAATCCAGTTATATTTAACCCTTAGCAGGAAAGGGGTGACTCAGAGTCACCACTGAAAGATTAGATTATATTAAATATGTTAGTATCTAATCAATGACTAAATATTTAAGTATTGTACGAGGTGTTATATCAATTGCAAATCCACAAAATGAAAAAAATCATATATGTACAGGGTGACTTTGACCTTGAAATTCAAGGTCAAATTTTTTTATGCTGTATCGCACTTTACTCCCAACAAAAATATATAAAAATTTGACCTTGAATTTCAAGGTCAAGGTCAATATTGCGGCAGTTTATTTTGACAAATCTCCACCGATCGGAAAGTGTACAACCAACTGCCAAAACCATGACACTAAATTTTGTTACACCCTGTACAATGGAATTATTCTAGGTCGGATGAAATGTTTAATTTTCCGAGCGCAAGGAGTTAATATTCATTCACAAGATTATCATTTCTGTTTTGCAGTCTTCTTTACCATCGACGAATAGTGTGTTAATTAATCGATACATTTCGACCAAACGGATACTCGACAATCACATTGATTGACGTTGAAATGATTTGAAAGTACAAAACTGGATATCTAAATAAAAATTTAAGGTAAAGCCCTGAAGATCAGACTTATACCTTAAAATAATGTACAAATGAACCTGTAGATTTTAATTCAATAACAATTTCATTCGAAATCAGACATTTCAGATCGAGCTTCTTGGCCCCACAGTGGAGGGGATACTCGTTTTTCCTAGATCCTACAGTTTCCGTTTTCTTATCAGATCAAGGCTTTACTCTACAAGCTTCCGAGATCAAAAGAGGATAATTCGTTCGGAGAATTTCTCACTGAATTTGATCTGACATGCAAATCCGCAGTTCAGTTATTATCTGTCATTTGGTGTTAACATGCTCTTTTTACTGATGTCGAAACCGCAATAGCGAGTGTACCCACTGATTGTTTTCGAAATGTTGGACAGGAAGTTTGTATGAATGCTGGTATCTAATTTCGGATTGCAGCTTTGCGTATACGAATATGGTACGGGCGAGCGTGTGCGTGCCACTTTATTCGAATGGTAGTGCGTTTCAGTATTCGTACACGCATCAGAAGCACGTATCCCTGGTCGTTCAGTCCTCAGCTGTTGAATAGTAAAAATGTGCACGTGGGTACGGGAGGCAGGTTAAATGTAAATAGCTTTCAGACCGAACCAATGTCTAACAATATTTGGTACTCGCTTTCCACAATGTCTGGAATCGCATTAATCACTTGGTCGAAAAGAATCCAGTTTT
>CM052190.1:9801834-9819445 GCA_028455805.1 Lasioglossum figueresi | reverse complement strand
TGGAATATTATTAACTATCCATAGACTTCTTAAAATTGTATTTAAAAGGACTCATCTCAAACGAAATAATGAAACCTTTTACGCTATGAAAAACATTTTGCCGTTGCTATTAAAAAAATTATTAAAAAATGCTCAGCTATTAATAATCGATCAGTTAGGAACTGTTAAAGAACTGTTAAATAATCATTGGAATATTATTAACTATCCATAGACTTCTTAAAGATGTATTTAAAATCACTCATCTCAGACGAAATAATAAAACCTTTTACGCTATGCAAAAACATTTGGCTGTTGTTATTAAAAAAATGATTAAAAAATGCTTTAATAATCGACCAGTTAGGAACTGTTAAAGAACTGTTAAATAATCACTAGTAGGTAAAGTGTTGATCGACACTGTTAAACTCCTATGCACATGCACTTTCGGAACACCCCGTAGATTTCTAACGTTTCTGTGATTTTCATTGATCGCAACTTTTTTCTCATGCATAGTAGAAGCGATCGTGTTTAGTATATTTATCAGTCTATTGTTTTAGAGGTATTCCCTTTCGTCAAGCATACTTGTCGCGTGGGACCAGAAGAATGTAAAGTGCATGCTGGGGACTGCGCTGAATACGCGAGGTTACGGGAATGCTGTTGTCATTCCTATTTAGCTTCTTACTGTAAGTATTACTTTCCTAATTACACGTTTCAAGCCTGTACAATAATTAACGAAAATACTTGGTTACCGATGTACACTCGCGTCCATAAATCAGCTTCCATTAATACCGGGAAAATAGAAACTGTGACCTTGCCCCAAGTTCGTAAAGCAATCTTCGGACAAGTTCGGTTTCTCGAAAAATTGCCTATATTTGAACTGTGATAATTTTTACAATTTCAATGTCGACAATCGAATCCACTGTGTATGATAAAAATCGCTAAAAGTGAATAAATATCTTATTTTTGTAAGCTAGTGAAAAATATAATCACATTTAGTGCGTTTACTGATAAAAGTTTGTGAGATTATTAACCCTTTGAACTTGGAGCTATTTTAACTTGAAAATTATACATTTCTTCCAACCTAGAATAATTCCATTGTATTAGGTTGTTGCTGATGAAATGTCCGATTTTAGAATGTAACTCTTATAAAACGTTCCGATCAAAAAATAAATCTTCGAGGTACATAAACGTACCACGATCGGTTCTAGATTTTTCTATGTCACAATTAATGAAATTATAAAGATGCAACCACGTTTTATAAGGCAACCATGTGCCTGTTACTTTTATAGTTTTATATTTATTGTATAATTTCACTATTAAATAAAGTTTAATTCAACGTCAACCAACGCGACTGTTCTGTGTTCCTTTTTATATTTCTGGAAAAATAACTTAAAAGAAAGCTAGTCGTTGATGATAAAAAAGAACTGCAAAATTAAGATAACAATCTTGCAAATGCAAAACGTGAATGACCATAATATCTTATTTTTTCCGTAATACAATCAAGAACAAAATTGCGTTTGTTTAATGTCACTGCTAAAAATCGGACATTTCATATGCGACAACCTAATATATGATTTTTTACATTTTATGGATATGAAATCGATACAATACCTTGTACAATACTTAAATGTGTAGTAATTGATTAGATACCAACATATTTAATAATGTAAAGAATATTGTGAATAATGGTACAGCAATTTTTAGTGGTAACTCTGAATCACCCCTCGATTGCTATGGGTTGCTGATACTTTTTAGACATTTTAACCGGTTGCATGTACCTGTAAAATGTTTATTTATTCAAATCGCGTACAGGAAGAATGAAGGGAAATTGTTCGATTGCATATTACGGGTTCATACTACGGTAGATAGAATGGCGTCATCTCGAATTTCCGGTCATCGAGTGCAGCTGTTTCACGGGTCATTGATCGGCGACTCTCCTGAGAAGTGGGAAAGATTTCGAAAGAGTTTTCAATGAACCTATTTTCATAGTATTATCGTAATTATACTACGAAGCGCATAGATTAGAATGCATCGCGCGATCAGTCCAAATGTTATCGCCATTGAAATGGTTCAAGGAAGATACGATTTATCGTACATTTGTACAATCGTGTTTAACATAAACTCTTTCAAGTATAATGAAGACAATAAATCGATACGATTGTGCAATTGTTAATTGATCATCTGAAAGGATTTGCTGTATGACTTTGAAAAGTAAACAAATGCTTTTGTTAAGATTCTGTGGTTCCTAGTTAGTGTTGGAGATACATACTTGTACAAAATATCTTCCCATACTTTTCCACTTTAACACTGGAGCTGATTTAACCACTTGCCAAACTTGTGACGAAGATTGCAAACTGAATGTAATAGACACACATGTTATTAATTTATGTCGAAATATAATAATCTATTCTTCTGTTATCAATATTTGAGCTTTAACACTAAACCTACCATCTTCGGTCAAAATGAACGGTTCCAGATTTTTTTATTCTACAATTATTGAAATAATAAAAATGATTTCACGAGGAATGGTTGTATAGATATCTTTAGTGGAGCACATATTACAATTGGAGCTGCACAAACTCAAAATAAAGTCAATCTTGTCATTTTTATAAGGGAACATGTATGTACCAGTTACTTTCAAGGCTCGGTAGATTTAGTGTTAAAGAGTCAATGAAAAAACAGGGAGATTTTCGTTGAAATAGCATATGAGGGATAAAAATCGCGATCAGGTAGAGTTTATTGACTTATTTTGTATGATTTACATTATGGTGAATGGTTAATGTAGTAAATCTGACTGTACACGAATGATTGAAGAGGGTTACACAACTGATTCTGTTCTCGAATGATAGAGTAGAGTTAGACTTCCGTTTGAACGTTAAGGGAAAAAAATTATCTTATCAAAGTCCATACGGGTGCGTATCGGATTCTCACATGGTCTTGTGAAACTGTTAAATATTCTTGAATATGGAAACCCCATTCAATTTAAATGTATTGTTAATTTTTCTACAAGTAATTATGATTAAACAAAACTTCTATTTTCGATAAAGCATTTAAGTTACAGCAGAAATAATTGATTTACATTTAGGTAAAATAATATACTTATATTATTCCAAAATATTTATAATATTTCAATTTTTTCTTGCTAATTTAATATGTATCTTACACATTTAAATTGAATGCATGACGACCAATAGAAAAGTACACGCAACCTAAAATAATGTAAAAAAAATTTCTTGACTTGTTATTAACAAAATGTTTGATTTCAGGGAAACATTTGGCGAATACCGCGCAGTCGTATGCAGGGACATGCGTTACAAAGTTCCTGGCGATATTAGTGGTGCTCAGGTTACTCGCATAACCGACCGCAATACCAAATATTTTGTATAATACGGATTATTCTAATAAATTATTTTTCCATGAAAATATACCGGAGGTACAACGAAATCGAATTTGTACAGATTTGATAACATTTGTACTTTTGCAAACGTCATTGAACAATCTGTTTCGAACCATTTTAACAAATTGAGTACAAACGTCTATTTAAAAATTTTCTTTAGCGATAATTCCAGTTCCCCTATCAAAATCTGCTATTCTCAGAAACATTCAAGTTTCCGATTTCGCATTTATAATTGATATATTGTGTAGCACGTGAAACTTTGTGGGTCTACTAAATTTAATAAACATGTACGTAAATAATATTCCACTACTGTTTCTTTTTGTGTATATGTAATGTAAGAAGAAAATAAAAAATGACAGAAAAGTGTTTTCTATTATTTAATTAGAATTTTACAATTTCGTGATGTCTTGTAGTTTATATATTCGTAACATCCATTCAATTATGTTTTAAATTAAATGAAATATGATTTTTAATCGATTGTGTGTACCTAATAGAGTTTGATTATTTGAAGAAGGGTAAACTAATCGAAATGCCATTTTCTAAGGGATTTTAATGAAATTTAAATATGTTACTAGGTTGTTGCATATGAAATGTCCGACTTTTAACAGTGACATTGAACAAACGCAATTTTGTGTATCCAACGTATTATATCTACAAATTTTGAGATTCATAATTGTATTAAGGTAAAAATAAGATATCATGGTGATTCGCGTTTGTCATTTGCAAGATTGTTATGTTGATTTTGTAGTTCGTTTTACCATCAAGGACTAGTACGTTAATTAATCACCACATTTTGACCAAAAATCACATATTGCTATGGTCGATAAGTTATTTTGCCAGACATATAAAAGGAACACACGACAGTCGCGTTAATTGACGTTGAAATAAACTTTATTTAAAAGTAAAATTATACAATAAATATAAAACTATAAAAGTAACAGGCACGTGGTTGCCTTATAAAAATGACAAGAATTAATTAATTTAGACTTTGCGCGATATTTATTAAATCATTTCTTATGACAGCACCTTTACAATTTCATTAATTGTGAAATAAAAAATCTAGCACCGGTCATTTGACCGGTTGTGGTACATTTAGTGTTAAGGATTAGCTTTGTACCAAAAAGTTATATACATATAATAAACCTATAAACTGTAATAGCATTTCTTGATCGAAACGTTTTCTAACAGTTGCATTCTAACATCGGACATTTCATATGCAACAACCCTATTGTAATTCTTTTCATTATTTTCTACACGTACAAACGAGTGAATGTGTCGAGAACATAAGAATGATAAAACAACGAAAACAAATTAATTTGAACCTGCCGCTGAACCGGACTATTCATGAAAATATTTATGTAAGTCAATGTCGTTCAAATCGGTTAGAAGAGAACATAAACTCAAACAAGCGTTGGGAGGACCAGTATCGGTGTTTTCAGTATAGCCGATCATCGTGGTGAAACTACTCGTTAGTGTATACCAATGTATCTCGAGGTACGCTGTATTATTTTGTGAGCGAAGTGTTTTATCGAAAAACAACGATGGCACACTCGTCGTCGAACCCACAGAAAAATTTCGAACATGACATGACACCGTCCGGGAGCTCGAAAAATAATACGAAGTCTGTACCCCGGAAATTATGGCAGGGTAATAAACTACAACTTGGCAATGCGAGACCGCCGCAGAAGTATAGAAATTCGGGCAAGGATAAATGGGACGAAGTCCTTTGTCCGCAATTCGTCGATCTTGCCGATTTACCCGAGACCAGTGATTCGTTTTTTGGTACGTTCAAATCCTTTAACATTTTGTACATTTAAAACAATATCGATTAGAAAATATTTAACTCGTTTAGGCAAACATAGGATGATCGTGAGCACTCCGAAAGTGAATACAAAACCTGGATCTTCTTCTCAAACGTTTCACGAGAACACACAGATGGAGTAAGCATTCGTCATGTGATTTATTTGGAACGTCCCTTATCGAATGTTTTATCATTTTCTTGCATGTTTTTAGAGCTTTAAAACCTTTCTCTTTACCTAGAACCGATATTGCTCCGCCCGAGAGAGAAGGGCGAAACGCTGAAGACTTGAACGAGCAAACTATGGAACAGCCCGTGGAAAACGTAACCGTTTATCCAATGGTATGCGATTGAATTTTAATTGATCGATCAAATCGTTAACAATAAAGATAAAACCGAACGTTTCAGGAAACAAACGAGCCTAAAAATCGTAGGAAAATGAACAAACCACTCAAAATTGCCACAAGTACGACTATGTTCCACGGTCGAGACGAAAGCAAACAAAAAACAAAAAACCTGAACGCATTATGAAGGTTTTTCGTTTTTTTTTCGTTAAATAATATTCTATATTTCTGACGATAATAATATTTATCTCTATTAATAGTAACATTTATACATTAATAGTAATATTTCGGAAGAATATAAATATCTATTATTTTACTCCAGTTTGTTGCAATTCAGATGGAAAATCGTTATTTTGCATAACGATTCATTAATACGTTCTGATGAAACTAAAACTCTGAACAACTCCATATTTATATAACTCCATATTTATTGTTTCTTATCAACAGAATTTAGAGGAAGACAAACTTCCGTGGGTGTCTAGAGAAAAAAAAGATAGTCCGCTGCTGAAGTATAGAAATTCGGGTGAGGATGAAGAGGACAAAAACGATGGTCCGCTTTTCATGGATTTTGCCAATGTGCCCAAGATCGGTGACTCGTGTTCTGGTACGTTCAAGTCCTTTAACGTTTCGAACATTGAAAACACTATCGGTTATAAAATATTTGACTCGTTTAGGCAAAAATAGTGTGATCGTGAACACTCCGAAAGTGGATGGAAAATCGGGATCTTCTACTCACCCGTCAAACGAGAACACACTGATTGAGTAAGCATTCGACGTGTGATTTATTTGGAACGTCCCTTTTCGACTGTTTTATCATTTTCTTGCATGTTTTTAGAGCTTTAAAACCATTCTCTTTACCTAGAACCGATATTGCTCCCCCCGAGAGAGAAGGGCAAAACGCTGAAGCCTCGAACGGGCAAACTATGGAACAGCCCGTGGAAAACATACTCATGTATCCAATGGTATGCGATTGAATTTTAATTGATCGATCAAATCGTTAACAATAAAGATAAAACCGAACGTTTCAGGAAACGAACGAGCCTAAAAATCGTAGGTAAATGAACAAACCACTCAAAATTGCCACAAGTACGACTATGTTCCACGGTCGTGATGAAAGCAAACAAAAAACAAAAAACCTGAACGCATTAAGAAGGTTTTTCGTTTTTTTTTCGTTAAATAATATTCTATATTTCTCACGATAATAATATTTATCTCTGTAATAGTAACATTTAATTTTTATACTTCACAAGCAGACTTTAGAGTTTAGAAGAAGTATTTAAAAATACTGTTATATTATTTTCCACCGATTAAACATATCATGGAAGAATATAAATATCTATTATTTTACTCCAGTTTGTTGCAATTCAGATGGAAAATCGTTATTTTGCATAACGATTCATTAATACGTTCTATTGAAACGAAAACTCTCAACAACTCCATATTTATATAACCCCATATTTATTGTTTCTTATCAACAGAATTTAGATGAAGACAAACTTCCGTGGATTTTTAGACATAGAAAAGATAGTCCGTTGCAGAAGTATAGAAATTCGGGTGAGGATGAAGGGGTCAAAATCGATGGTCCGCTACTCATCGATTTTGCCTATGTACCCGAGATCGGTGACTCGTGTCTTGGTACGTTCAAGTCCTTTAACGTTTCGAACATTCAAAACAATACCGGTTATAAAATATTTGACTCGTTTAGGCAAACATAAGTTGATCTCGAGCACTCCGAAAGTGGGTGGAGGTTCTGGATCTTTTACGCACCTGTATAACGAGAACACACTGATTGAGTAAGCATTCGACATGTGATTTTATTTGGAACGTCCCTTTTCGACTGTTTCATCATTTTCTTGCATGTTTTTAGATCTTTAGCAGCTTTCTCTTTATCTGAAATTGATATTCCTCCGCCGAAGAAAGAAGGTCAAAACTTTGAGGGCATACACGACGTAACTTTAGAACAATCCGTTAACAACGTAACCGTTATCCCAATGGTATGCGATTGAAATTTAATTGATCGATCAAATCGTTCACAATAAAGATAAAACCGAACGTTTCAGGAAACAGACGAGTCTAAAAACCAAACGTTTCAGGAAACGGACGAGCCTAAAAATCGTAGGAAAATGAACAAACCACTAAAAGTTGCCACAAATACGGCTATGTTCCACGGTCAAAACAACAAACCTGAACGCGTTAAGAAGGTTTTTCGTTATTTTCGTTAAATAATATTCTATATTTCTGACGATAATAATATTTATATACAATAAATAATAATATCTTTTAATACGCTCTATTGAAACTAAAATTATCAACGACTCCATATTTATACAACAACAAACTCTATATTTATAGTTTCTTATCAACAGAATTTAGAGGAAGACAAAAATCCGTGGGTGTTTCGAGCAAAGCCGGTTCCTAAATATCTGATAGCTCGAAAAATGGCAATAAATAAAAAGGACAGTAACAGTGCTGAGAAACCGGACTCCGACATCATTAATAAAGAACAGAAGTTACAATGTCCTGTTAAAAAGAAGAATAATACGGAAGTAAGTATAATATGCGGTTGAAAGTAATCTTTTTTGTTTCGTGTTTCTTAATAGGCGCAAACTTCACATTGCTAATCGTCCAAACATATAATATTCTTTCTACGTAAAATGATTCAGGTTTGGAAGAAACCACCGTTAGTACCGGGTCCATCGCAGAAGAATGTATCCACACCGAAAAGTCCACCCCTTCGAACAAAGGTGCGAGCGGAAGAAAGGAAAAGATTCGATGAGACTGTGAAAGTGAATGACATGAAAGTGCAACAGCAAAAGCAAATGGTAATTTAAATAATAATGCTACTAGTAATAACAATCGGGTTGGCAAGAAAGTAATTTCGGTATTTTAAGGTGAAATAGAGCCCAATTTTTTATTCAAGCAATGAACTTTAATGAATAACATATTTTCCCTTTTGTTCGATGATATTTCACCAAAAAGAATAAATAAGAAAATATTTTATTGATTAAAGTTCATCGCTTGAATAAAAAAAATTCGTTTTAATTTTACCTTGAAATACCGAAAAATTACTTTCTTGCCAAACTAATAATATTATAATACTCATTACATTTGCTAAAGTAGTATTAGTATAAAGCTACAAGTTTTTATGACGGAAAAAATAGGAGCTTGAGGAGAAAAAGAAGGCGGAAGAGAAAGAAACTGCAATTTTAAGAAAACAAACTGTCATTAAGGCACAGCCTATTCGGAAGTACAAATTGGGCCTCCCGAATGTACAAAAACGACCACTGACGGATCCTCAAACCCCGCTTACATTAAAAAGACCCCGCTTAAATTTAAATAAATAATTTAAATTATTACAATTTTGATCTACGATCCTAGAACCTAGGATCTTATCGTTTTCAAAGTTTTGAAGTCTTGAAAGCAGGAAGGTTCACATTTTATATCATGATGTGAATAGTAGTATTTCATTAGGCTTTAAATGATATGAGACTGAAATGAAAAAATCATATAAGCATATGAGCAATCACATAAATATCGTTCAATAGTCTTACTTTCCAAAAACCAACAACGGTTGACTACAATTTGTATAAATATTGCGATAATTTAGTAATTTGTTTCTTATGAGAAAATGGACTGCGATGTCATTGGTAAAGAACAGAAGTTACAAAGTTCTAACACAAAATAAGAAGAATACGGTCAGATAAAGCAACAAGTTTTTATAACAAACAAATAGGAGCTTGAGACGAAGAAGAAGCAAGAAGAAAAAGAAATGGCGTTCCTAAGAAAGCAAACTCTCCGCAAATCACAATCTATTCGGAAATGCAAATTGAGCCTTTCAAAGATATAGAAACGGCCATTGAATGAACCTCAAACCGCTATGACATTAAACCGATGTCGCATAAATACTAATAGATAATTTAATTTAATACAATTTTGATCTTAGATCCTGGAACCTAGGATCTTAGTTTTAAAAGCAGGAAGGTTCACATTTTATATCACGACGCGAATAGTAATATTTTATCAGGTTTTAAATGATATATGACACTGTAATGAAAAAAATTTGTACAAAATATTTTGATGAAAATAAATTATTTTTGATGAAGAAAATAGTTTTGACGAATAAATTCAAATTTTCTTTCTGAATATACATTATATTAACGTGGGTATAGGTTTTGTTCCATGCTAAAAAAAAAAAAACCTGGGTATGCTCTGTCTCTGCCTATATACCAGTGTTTCCCAAACTTTTTTTACTTCCGGCGCACCTATTATGCAATATACGATGTATATTATACATGCATATATTTTAGTAGCTAATTATTTTAATGATTTATATTGAAAATATTATTTCATATTTTACTCATTTTTGAAATAATTTTAATTATTTCGCGGCGCACGGTTTGGGAAGCATTGGTTTTACTGGTCTATACCATGTTCATACTGGTTCATACTAACGAAAATGGGGGCAAAAATGACCCCGGGCGCATAGCTGGGATATTGTAAGTACATTGTAAAGTAAAAGTTTGGCTAAATAGAGGTGCCTCGGTCACCATACATAATTTTGCAAACCAACCTTTCGATGTGTGACGGCCTCGCCGATTTTGATGGTAAGTTGGACAGAAAAATACATTGGATGATAGGTCTGTCTATCGTTATATCAAGTTATATCCCTTCTACGGTTCTATGGCATATCCAAAAATCATTCAAATCGGTGGGAGCATCGCACGTCGAAAGATTCACCATTTTACAAAAACGAATGTATAATATCTGGATGTCACACAACTATTAATAATACCAGAGAGTATATCTCTGATAATAATTTTCCAACAATTCTTAGCATGCTTGTCTCGTGGTTACTTCCGGTGGTTTCCCGCCAATCAGTGAGCAGATATTGGCCAAGTTTTCTCACGTATGCGCGGCGAGATCGGCATTAGTAAAGTATCACTCTGGATAAAATAGGGTTCCTTATTACTTTATAAAATTTTTAAAAATTGTCAAGATGTTATTGTGATCAGTTAAAACGTTAGATATTCCATAAGAAAGATCCATGTTTTAGACACTATTTTAGTTTTATGCGTTGCTATTATACATAATTAAAATGTATGTACATTATATTCGAAAATGAATTTTTTATTTTTGAAAATTTATTTCCCTTCATAATACATATAATCATATTTAAACACATATTTGTTTATACTCGGGATCCGGTTAATCGAGGTCCTACTGCACTTTTGAGCGGTAGTGTATATTGGCGGGAAAGTATTTTACAGAATATTTTACGATATTTTACGGGGTGTTCAAGGTACCCCATTTTATAGAGAATTTTACTTTACTGTATCTAAAATCGCCGCGCATGTGCGAGAAATTTTGCACAATATCTCACCACTGCTCAGCACTGGCGCGAACAAACCGTCCAAATGCCTTCACTGCTCAGTAAGATCCAGTAACATCAGAGGTCAAAGAGATATAATTCATCACAAACGTCGAGGAAGGATCATTCTTTTTATACGTGAAATTTAGTTTTGCATTAACTAACATTGATTTATTTTATCAGTGTGCATACTGTATCTAACAGACAATGTCTTACCAATTATTATTTAAAACATTCAATTATCGCAGAGGTACAACATTAAGTAAAACATTACAAGTAAGTTTCGATGAACTAATTCAGAGTATGTTTAGATAAAATTGTCCAGCGTCAGGTTAGTGTTCTCTATGAACACTGGATAACTGTAAAACAGATGATACATAATAATAGTGCGTAATCATAAGATTGTGTATGTTAAAATTTTTAATTCTTTTGAGAAATGAACATATTTTTCAAACGATTGTATAACCCATTATTTTCATTTTGCTCAGGCTTTCAAAGCAAGAGGTACTGCAGCAGGTTTTTGGCATACTTTAAGCAAAAAAATACTACATCAGCCCACTGGTATATTGTTGTGGTTGGCAAAGTATGATTGAGCCAGATGAAGACGACTTTGGGGTTCATCCTATGGAGTATTGTCGTATGGAAAACAAATTCTATCTAGTGGTAAATATTGCACTGAAATTGTTACAAGGAATTATTGATAATAGAATAACATTGCAACATGTTTTTAAACTTGTAGGATTCTGATGACGATTATAGTTTGCTTTGTGAGAGTATTGTTAAGAAAAAGCCTAAGAATAAAAGAAGAGCACGTAAAAAAATAAATGTGAACAAGCGAAGATAACATAAATGTCACAGAAGTCACCAGCAAATTATGTTGTACTTTTGTCCAATAGAAGTTCTTGCTTATGTGTGACAGGAAATGATCTCACTTTGGTGGAAACTCTTTTGAGGAGATGCGTATGTTTTTATCTGAATTTTAAGTTGACGTTTAATTGTGCAGATGGTTTATGTTGTCGCATTCCAAGTGAATGTTATATACACAATGCTGCCTATCATTTACTGTACTATTTGTTGAATACCGATTTCATATTGAATCATATAAAAAAAATGGACTCTTGTAAGTTTGCATTACGTGGTAAGCTATAGATGACTGGAAAGAAAGAGGATAGTGTAAATTCAGCACTTTCACAAATGGGTGGGTAACCCTTATGTTACCATCGCATGTGTTAAACTCCTACATTTTTCTTGTGCTCACTGCCAGTGATTATTGGGCCATTATCTCAATATGCACAGTTCCAGTATCCAAGGTAATTATTTTGATATATATTTTGATATTATACAAATTTTTATATATACACTACCAATCAAAAGAATGTGGGCACTTGTGAAATGTGTAATAGCAATGCTAAAAGTTACTTAAGCATCTAAAATTGTGACTAAAATCGATCTTTATTATTTTCTTATGGTATATCTAACGTTTTAAGTTAAAAACTACCTATGTGGAAACTTAGCAATAGTCCAAGATTAAATACAAGATTCGTTGATTGTCCACCGCGATTAGATATTACCGCTTGCACTATTCGCGGCAATCTTTCTCTCTATTAGTTTTATTATTCTATTAGCATTTTATTATTAGTATATGTATCGAAAAATTCTCTGAATTTGCTCTGGACCTTAGAAATGAAACAAAGTGAAACTTGAAATCTTTTCAAGCACCGAGGCTGTTCCACTAGATTTCGTATTTGTGGATAGAAATTACATTATTGCATTCTCATTATATAATTTGTACATAAAAATAAATTCTGTTGTGCCATGATACCACAATATACATAATAATAATTACAAGTGACAAAATTCTTCTAAACACTTTTTTCCTACTAACTTAAACTACGTTTTGTAAAGATAAAGAAAGTACCCTGGATACTTTTGAGCGGTAGTCTATATGTATATATATATAAATTTTGATTTTACAAATTTCACAATGCTTTTAACGTGATTGCAGTTTAAATGCGTTATGGAACTACATTCGTACAAAAGAGTCTAGAGAAACGTACCTGAAAAAGTACAGATAATAGTAGTATTACAAGGAAAAGACTGGAAGTATAGTATTACTGTAATATACTCATAATTTTAATTTATTTTTATAAAATGTGACATATTAACTTAATTTTAAATTAATTTTTAACGAGTACATTATGTACGATAATTTTAATTTGTTCATCAAAAATAATCTGTCTTCATCAAAATATTTTGTCCAAACATTTTAATTTCAGTGTCATATATCATTTAGCACCTAATGAAATACTACTATTCGCGTCATGATATAAAATGTGAACCATCCTGCTTTCAAAACTCAGATCCTAGGTTCCAGGATCCAAGACCAGAAATTGTATTAATTTAAATTATGAATTAGTATTTATGCGACGTCGTTGTAATATCATAAGGGTTTGAGGTTCATTCAATGGCCGTTTCTATATCTTTGAAAGGCCAATTTGCATTTCCGAATAGATTATGATTTGTGAAATGTTTGCTGTCTTAGAATTGCAGTTTCTTTCTCTACTTGCTTCTTTTTAATCTCAAGCTCCTATTTTTTCGTCATAAAAACTTGTTGCTTTATACGACCGTATTCTTCTTATTTTGTGTTAGAACTTTGTAACTTCTGTTCTTTACCAATGACGTCGCAGCCTATTTTCTCATAAGAGACAAATTACTAAATTATCGCAATATTTATACAAATTGTAGTCAACTATTGTTGGTTTTTGTGAAGTAAAATAATATTATAATAAAAAGGCAATTACCTATTGAACGATATTTATATGGTTTATATGATTTGCTCTCTCTTTTAAACCTAGGCTTCGACTGACTGAGTTCGGTAGCTCATCGAAATATTTGAAACCGAGTCGCTCATGTTTGCACGCGGACTCGTGGTTCTCCTGGTCCCGAATCCTGTCGGTCTGTGCCCGACTGAGTCGTACTGACTAACTGAATGAGCGCACTCACCGAACTCAGGTCACCGATAAGATGACAGTACTTGGACGTATTATAGGCGGTATTAGTATGAACTGAATACATCCGTATACGTAATTTTTACTACAGATGTTTATGCACGAGAAGTGTCTCGTCGGTGGGTCTGAGTCCACAATATTAGTTCAGACTGATACGGTAGAATGTGATAGAGAAATGGTAAGGGATGACGTCTGTGGTTTCATTCTATGTATTTTCAAAAGATACTGGTACAGACGAGATCTCGTCTATGATATTGCCCGCATACGGGTTATTTAATTCAGCTGTTTCACCGCTAGATGGATATAGCGTTTCTATCCCCGTGGAGAAACGATTTTTCAAAAAACCATAACTAGCTGCTATTATGGGAATATGCGATACGGTTTCGATGCGTAAGAACACGAGGAACGGTTTGAGACCAAAATTAATAAATTTCAGCTTCTAATTGTCGAGATATGTAACTTTTTCTATTTTAATGTTGCTGATTGTCACCATTAGATAGCACCACCATTCACGAAATCCGTTTGTCTGTAGATAACGTTCCTCTACTACTTTGAGCAGTTTCTCAGTTTGTTTACGTTGCGTCCTACTAGCAAAGCGGCACATTCTCAACAAGTATTTAAACAATATTTTTTTACGGGTTCAATTTTTACCATAATAAAAGTAATTTAATAATAACGTTGTAGATGTTACGAAAATGTTAAAGGGACTCTTGGGCCCTACAAAATCAGGCAATGAAAATACATTAAATATTAGAGCAAGAACGTGAAACAAAAAGATATTGGTATGAGATGGTTTCTATGTATATGATTTCTATTTCTATACTTCATCTGTAGTGCAAGTATATCCTCTATCAATCGTAACATTTGATCAAACCGGTACCATTGGGAATGCGCGATTTCGCGTTTTACGAACTTTATAGTATCAACATTTGTATACCATCTACATTGTAAGAGCGGCAAATTTGACAATTATTATATGTTCAAATTAACGTTCAGGGTTAGCTGAACAAATATTTATATTTTTACAACGCGTATATTATAAAAATGATATACAGAATCATGAGATGAAATTTTATTATGAGAAAACAAAAAATAGGAAAATTTTGGCAACGTGTTCATTAAAATCTCTACTTTTCTTTACAAATTTGAATTTACAGGAAAATAATGAGTTTTCTATGAACAATAATAAATAATTTTCTTTCAAGGATTTTGCCTTTTTTTACTAGTTTCAAAATGACTTCCCAGCTAATTATAGAGTACGCGCTGTTTACTATCGTTTTATAAAAAAGGCGTCATAATTCATACACGAGTTATGGATGTGTAAACGTTATGAAGATTTATGCAGGCTTTGTAATTGAAAATGCTTATGGTTTCAAGAATCTTCATAACGATCTACCGATAATTTCCACGTGTAGAATTAATATATGTAGTACGCATCTGGTCATTTTGTTTTTCAAACTCTCTTTTGGTACCTCATGACCGAATGGAGAAATCAAAAGACATAGAATTCATACATGTTTCCTTTCTCGGTTTAAAAGCAAGAGTTTCCTGCAGAAAATCATAACGCGCGACGAAAATGAGTCCTGTATGACAAAGACAATCACGGCGCAGCCCCGGAGAACCGTCCACGGCATAGCCTAATATTTACAACCAAAAAGTTTTGCCGTCATTTTGGTGGGATTTTATAACCTGGCTAAATAATTACTGCAAATTGCTACCAGCAACGATTAATCAATGTATACGACGAATTCTGGAGAGGAAACGATCTTTGACCCGCCAACACACGGCAATGCTCGGCCGCATTTTGCACAAACCAGGAGGGACACAAAATATTAATTACAATAAACAACATTTAACTATTTCTACTTTCATGCTTTTGATACAACAAATTTTATTCACGAACATTATGCAGAGATAATATTTGTTTTTTTTTCGTCATGAATTTATACGTTCTTGTAAATTCACATTTTTACCGTTTATTTTCCGATATTTTTCTGTAATAGTAACATTTCATTTTTATATTTCATAAGTAGACAGACGATTTGATCCCTTTATGGTTAAAATGGTGTCGTTTCAAACAGTAAAACATTAGAAGTATTTAAAAATAGTTATACATTATTTTCAACCGATTAAACATATTAAGGCAGAAAATAAATATCTATTTCACTCCCAGTTTGTTACAATTTAGATGGAAAATGATTGTTTAGCATAAAGATTCACTTACACGTTCTATTCAAACTAAAACTTTTAACAACTCCATATTCATGCGGAGCCTATTAAAAAGTCTCCCAACTTTAACAACTCCGATTTCAAATCCCAATACATTGCTTTAATGGTAGGCTTACCCATCAAAATGACGGGTTCTAATATTTTATTATTTAAATTGTGAAGATGCACCCATGAGAAATGATGCGCTAAATGTATTTCTTTGTGTATCCATTCTAAAAAATGGCTAAAACAATCATTTCTAGTGCTCCGTATATTCAGTGTTACAACACCCCCAGATAGAGTATGTTCAGTGATAGAAACGAGTTCGAATCAGACTTGGGCGTCTTACAAAATTTTTAAATAACATTGCTTTTAAATGATTTTTTAAAGTTGTTTATTTAAGAAATACATGATTCTTAATAAAATATTGAATTTATTTACAAATTATATTAAACGAAACAAACGCCCAGGAATGATTCGAATACTGTCGGCAGATATTTTAACAGCATTATTCTTTCAAAATATAAGTTCCACAATTTATTATTTTCCCAGTTATTTGAATAGCTTGTGAGATACATATCAATTGAAATACATTATTTGTCAAATACTAAGGAGCATACTATTTCTAGAATTGATTTACAAATTATATTATATATATATTCGAAATAAATTTCACTCAGGTCTGGTTCGAATACTGTCGACAGACACTTTAACAGCATTATTCATTGAAATTATAAATTCTACAATTTATTATGTTCCCAGTTATTTGAATAGCTTGTGAGACGCGTATCAATTCGAATTACATCGTCTGTCAAGCATTTACTAAAGAGCGTATTATTTCTAGAATTGATTTTTAAATTATATTATAATCGAAACAAATTTCGGCCAGGTCTGTTTCGAATACTGTCGACAGACACTTTAACAGCATTATTCTTTCAAATATAAGTTCTACAATTTATTATTTTCCCAGTTATTTGAATAGCTTGTGAGACGCGTATCAATTCGAATTACATCGTTTGTCAAGCATTTACTAAAGATCGTATTATTTCCAGAATTGATTTACAAATTATATTATAATCGAAACAAATTTCGGCCAGGTCTGTTTCGAATACTGTCGACAGACACTTTAACAGCATTATTCATTCAAAATATAAATTCTACAATTTATTATGTTCCCAGTTATTTGAATAGCTTGTAAGACGCGTATCAATTCGAATTACATCGTCTGTCAAGCATTTACTAAAGAGCGTATTATTTCTAGAATTGATTTTTAAATTATATTATAATCGAAACAAATTTCGGCCAGGTCTGTTTCGAATACTGTCGACAGACACTTTAACAGCATTATTCTTTCAAAATATGAGTTCTACAATTTATTATGTTCCCAGTTATTTGAATAGCTTGTGAGACGCGTATCAATTCGAATTACATCGTCTGTCAAGCATTTACTAAAGAGCATATTATATCTAGAATTGATTTTTAAATTATATTATAATCGAAACAAATTTCGGC
>CM052190.1:9757207-9793985 GCA_028455805.1 Lasioglossum figueresi | reverse complement strand
CAGAATGTGAATTACATCATCTTCGTTTACAGTGACCCATTAATTGCGCACTCTTTCATTCACAATTCTTTTTATAAATGGACGAGTTTCGAAAAATAAAAAGAATTCGATTTTATAACTAGACTTCCATCGAAAAATGTATCGTTTCAAGATGGCTAAAAGATTCGGTGCATTTTAGAACGTTACTTACATCATCTTCGTTTACAGTGACTGATTAATTGCGCACTCTTTCAATCACAATTCTTTTTATGAATGGACGAGTTTCGAAAAATAATAAGAATTCGATTTTATAACTGGACTTCCATTGAAAAATATATTGTTTCAAGATGGCTAAAAGATTCGGTGCATTTCAGAATGTGAATTACATCATCTTCGTTTACAGTGACACATTAATTGCACACACTTTCATTCACAACTCTTTTTATAAATGGACGAGTTTCGAAAAATAAAAAGAATTCGATTTTATAACTAGACTTTTATTGAAAAATTTATCGTTTTAAGATGGCTAAAAGATTCCGTGCATTTCAGAATGTGAATTACATCATCTTCGTTTACATTGACACATTAATTGCACACACTTTCGTTCACAACAACTCTTTTTATAAATGGACGAGTTTCGAAGAATAATAAGAATTCGATTGTATAACTAGACTTCCGTTGAAAAATGTATCGTTTTAAAGTAAAACTATAAATAAAAAGAAATTCTCTTTCTATTCTGGCCTGAATTGGATAGTATCGTGCGAACATGCGACGCGTGAAAAGACTTTTGTCAAAACGCAAATGGATTTCCTTGGAATCGACACCATCCGACCGTGAAAGGGAACTTGCTTAAAAGACCGTTTATCTATTAAACATTATTGTCAGACAGCGTGAGCGATTCAGACAGCATTCGTCGGTGTCTGGCTTGTAATTCACGAAACATTGGTCGCTCGTTTTCCAGGGAACATCGGAGAGCAGTCGATCATTGTCCAAAAAATCACTATGAGAAAATTCTGTGCTAGAATATCAAAAGCGGTTTTAATCAGTGTTACGTTTAATGAAAGCCGCCTCACGTAGCGCGGGTCTTTATGTTCCTCGCAGTTTATTGCGAATTCGTTTTAGCGCACTATCGTAGTGAATAATAAAAGGGAAGCCGCCCAATCTTTATGCTTCGAAAAATGTCCATTCCAATGGGCCAACAACAGATGCAATCGCTTCGGCCGCTTGTTGCTTTATGTACGGCCACTGATAATTAATGCATGCTCTGAATAGGGATTTTGTTGCATGTGGGCGAACGTACGTACGTGTATGGATGGATAAGTAGTGTAGTAGACAAATGCACGTGTAGATACATACGTTACAATAGCAACTCTTCGGGGGAAAAAATGAGGGGACAAAAATCATTTCACCGACATCGTAAGTATTGGACGCAACTGCAGAAGTTATTCAGACCATTCTAATTGTTGTTACTGGACTGCGGGTCGTTTTGCAAAATGAAAATTGTCTGCTTTAATTTCGAGAACCAGCAGGCACGTTAATGTCTCTTTCTTTTTATAATAATCTTAATAAATCGACAATAACATATAGACGTTGTTAAAATCTGTTGAACTGCGGACCTTTTTGTAAAATAAACATTTTCTGCGTTAATTGCAAGAAACGTTGGTTCCTTTCATTTTCTAATAATTTTAATAAATTTGGTAACGATACGTTTCTAAATTCTGTAGCAAAGAGAGATTTATTCGCGATTTTATCTCTGAAATTATGATCAGTCTCTGCGAAACATGCCAACCTGTGTGCATGTTTTAAAATAATTTTTCTAAATAATGACAGATTTCTTCCGTATTTATGTATGTAATAACAAGTACATACCTGGCTGGTCAAAATGTTTTTTCGCATTTACCTTCGGAACGACAATATTATAGGACGAAAGAATTAATTTTATGAAGAAATAAATTCAGTGAAAGTTGGTAGAAGTCGATTAAAGGTCGATTAAAGTTCACAAGCCATAGTTTCATAAAGTTTGATTTAATGACGCGAAACTCTTGCCAGCCTTTCTTAACTCCTTCTGCCATGATTTCTTTTTGCAACTGTGCTTATCGGAGCTATTTAACTGTTAATAGTTCGCCAGGGTAGCGAAACGTAAAAACGGGTTTCATGTTTATCGTAATCTACATTCACTTTGTAGATTAAATATTGATAGTTCTACTGCTGATATTTTTGTGAATTTACATTTTGCAAGGCAAAGGGATACATGTAATTAGACTTTTTGGCAAATTTACAAGTTTGAATGTATGATAATAAAAAGTCAGAAAATTTTTAAAGGAACAAATAAAAATATGTTGCAGTATTAAAACTTTTTAATAAAAAAAATTGTCAATATCGCACAGTTCGATTTCAAAGAGAAGATAGGACGTTTAAAATGTTTCTGCTCGAATTTTTCCTCAACGAATTTTTCATAATTTCTACAACTGTTTCTGAAACTGTTTGCAATTTTTCTTAATTTTTCCAATTCTTTCTACAAATTTTAAGCTGTACTATTCTAATCTCCTGTTGACCAATTTTAAATGGTTCCGACCCGTTTTGACGGATACAAAAACCCAACTCGGGTCACAAACAACCATATCAAATACACTGGATGAGGAGAAAGAACAAAGCGAGGGACACAGTCGTCTAAAACTGAATCTGCACACATACGTTTTCGTTTAACTTTTGCAGCAACAATTTTGTCATGTCTCTTCAATTGTTTGACAGAAATATCTGTAAAATAAATCCTGAAAGAATATCCCGTTTATAATTGCACGCAAACAGAGGAAGGAGTATCTAAACGCTAATAAATATTTTTAAAAATTCAGTGAAACAATTGGCTTTCATCGAAATATGTGTTCAACTGGAACAAACAACAGAGAAAGCAATTCGAGATGCAAAACTGCATACCACGGTAACATTTTATTCGAGAAACACATAAACGAAGAGGTAATCTATAGACTGCAAAATAAAAATGTTCAACCTCAATTGTAACAGACAGGAATTACATGGAAATTTATTTCCACTCTTATTACATTTAGTAGGTTGGAAAATAATTTAACAACATTCTAAAATCTCCTTATTTACTATTCGCTGTTTCACTATAAAAATCACCTAGCTTTTGTCATAAATTTTACATAAAATGTACAATCTGTTGTATTATGTGTTAACACATTACCGACCGGTGATTATTGCATAATTTTGAAAAATCTATGGTACATTGCTAAACACTTTTTAATGGAACCTTCAATAGCAACAGTAATTTTTATTTTGAACTATCAAGTCACCATCAATAACGTCATCTAATACTTTAATTTAAAATTGCAATGTAAAAAAAAACTCCTGTGCTTTCTTTTAGTACAGCACAATAGCAACAGCAATTTTCATTGTGAACTAACAAGTCACCCAGAATAACGTCATCTAATAGTTTTATTTAAAATTACAATGTAAAAGAAAATTCCTGTGCTTTCTTTTAGTACAGCACAATATCAACAGCAATTTTCATTGTGAACTAACAAGTCACAGTGAATAACGTCATCTAATACTTTAATTTAAAATTGCAAATGAAAAAGAAAATTTTAGTGCTTTCTTTTAGTACAGCACAATAGCACCAACAATTTTCATTGTGGACTAACAATCCACCTACAATAACGTCATCTAACAGTTTTATTTAAAATTACAATGTAAAAGAAAATTTCTGTGCTTTCTTTTAGTACAGCACAATATCAACAGCGATTTTCATTTTGAACTAACGAGTCACCCTGAATAACGTCATCTAATAGTTTTATTTAAAATTGCAATGTAAATAAAATTTCTGTGCTTTCTTTTAGTACAGCACAATATCAACAGCAATTTTCATTGTGAACTAACAAGTCACGGTCAATAACGTCATCTAATAGTTTTATTTGAAATTACAATGTAAAAGAAAATTCCTGTGCTTTCTTTTAGTGCAGCACAATATCAACAGCAATTTTCATTTTGAACTAACAAGTCACCTACAATAACGTCATCTAATAGTTTTATTTAAAATTGCAATGTAAAAGAAAATTTCTGTGCTTTCGTTTAGTACAGCACAATATCAACAGCAATTTTCATTTTGAACTAACAAGTCATCTACAATAACGTCATCTAACACATTTATTTAAAATTACAATGTAAAAGAAAATTTCTGTGCTTTCTTTTAATACAGCACAATAGCAACAGCAATTTTCATTGTGAACTAACAAGTTACGCTCAATAACGTCATCTAATAGTTTTATTTAAAATTGCAATGTAAAAGAAAACTCCTGTGCTTTCTTTTAGTACAGCACAATTATTGGAAAACCTATTCATTGGCTTCCTGTAGGTAAAGCGTTAAGGAAAATCAAGGAAATGTTGTTTTGAAAGCCGCCATTTTATTCAACGAATCAAAAGAGAAACAAAAAAATTTGTTTCCCAGCTTATGAACTGTTAAACGACAGTGCACATGTGCGTGACATTTCGATGGTGTTCGCATAAGTGTCCGGAGACAGTTCCGTTACCAGATTATGACTTGTGTCCCCACACTACCTTCCCCTTCTACGACTGTAATCCCCACACTTCCTGCCCGGTCACGTGACGCGGTCCGTCTCTTTTTTCCCCTGAATGCGTGCTCCCTCCCCTCATCTGGCGACTCTGGCCTGTGTATTTAAAAGCGGGGCAGAAGCGTTCGATTTGACTACGTGCCGGGCGTATGGATTTTTAAAGTGTTCATTAACGAGTTCGTTTGAACACATGTCACAGACCGATATGATGGTATTATGGAAACCAATTACAATGAGTGCGCGGAATAAAAAGTATAAAAGCCTCGCTGTCTTTCAAGACACGTACGCATCAATTGATTGGAACGGGACAATGAAACGCGCGGCGCGGCAGTGCATCAAACTTTGGTAACGCTAAAAAATGAGATAATTCCGTTTGGAAATTAATCGCGGCGGAACAACCAGATTTGCGCGGCGTTTTATTCGATGCACGACAATGATCGGAGCACAAAGGGGGTGAGCGAGGGGAGGTATCGGGTGAATTAAAAAAAATATTGTGAATATGCAAAAAGCGTAGTCGACGAGATCGACAAAACCAGCCGTCAGCCGGCGAAAAAAAATAGCCGGCCCACCGGTGCTCGGTTGGTTGTAATTAAAATAATAATGAATACCTAATAAATCACTGATTGAACGGAGCCAGAAATACCGGAGGGGCGGGAGGGGGAGGGAGGCTTGGCAAACGAGAAGCTCATTTCCTGGCATAAAAGAATAATAAACTAATCGTGCCGTACTAATTCCCGTACAACTCGTCGGCGGCTACATCATTATCGATTCGATGAAATGTTTATTCGGAAATTCGGAAACCTATCGCCAGCCGCATTTCCACCGACTATCTTTTTTCCCGCCGCGGTACTTGTTTCCCGGTTAAAACTGTACCGAACGTTGTAACTTTTCACCGGGAAAGGTCGGTTTTACAACAACTTTTCAATTATTCGCTAGTTATTCAGTTATTACGTAAAACCGGAAACAAGACTTCGTTGTGTTGAATGTCCATTAGACCGGATCGAGAAAACTCAGGAAAGGTTGTGGTTCGACGCCCTAATGACAGGATCAAAATCCTGTTGTTGCGTTTATCTGATTAGAATGAAAGTGCTAAGTCGATAAATATCGAAAATACACAAATTGATGAAATTAATACAAAATAACATCGCAGAATTACGCGGTCTTCTAGTCTAAATTCTAGCTTTGAAACGATCCACATTATCTCGATAAATAACGCGTAGAAATTTTTTCGGGGATTGTTTAACAAGCGCGACAACGATAGTGTTGGTTCGATGAAAATTCGATATTTCATATTCCCTGAAATATCCGACAAAATTCGTGGCTAAAACTTATCATATTATATAACCGGATATCTCATTTGCAGCATACGGGTATTCCTATGCATTGGAGCACATTGAAATAGCGTATAATACCAAAGCAATATGGCATTATACTGTTAATAACGTGAAACCACTGTGTTATAATAATCCGTCAAAACGTGAAGCTTTCCCCCGTCAGTTGTATCATTCTATTCGGAGTGATTGACGAGTCTATTAAGCTGGCATAGTGAATGCTTCGATGGAAATCAACGAGTCCTGTTTTGTAACGTTTATAACAACGAAACATCAGGCTATGGTAAATGTCATCCTCGCCTCCTGTAATAGACAGCGGCAGCATTGACATTCTTCGAACGTTCAACGTGTCCCCGCAGCTTTTTATTATCTGCTCGAGAGAAAATGAACAATTTTGCTACCGCGAAATTAGCATTTATCGTAATTAATACGCACGCGTTAATCGCCACTCTGTACATGTACATAGGCGCGAGCTCGTGAATTCAATTATCTCTCCTTCTATCAATGACAATGGCTCGAATGCTTGGACAATGCACCATCGTGCTGTAGGTAAGTGCGAAAGAATTTATGCTAATTTCTTTGTGGATATGAATGTTGCGCTGGACGAATGTACGCCACCATTTGATTACTAAATAAGTTTCCCCAGTCTAATTAGGCACGTTACGGTGCTCTAACTGCGAGCTATGGAGTATCGAATAAAAAGGTAACGTCTTAACTAGTTGAGTCTTCTTTGTTAATTAATGTGCTTCCCCTCGTTAACATGGACTTGTTCAGAGCAAGCATTAAAAATACAGTGTCAGTGATAAAGATGATCATTTATGCATACAGGACATGCGTTCTTTCAAGTAAAAGTTAAAAATCCGGTGACGATTATCGAGTGTATGTAAATGATAAATTATAATTTTTTAGAACGTTTATTTTTAGAGAAAATCGACAGATATTTTCAATAATTTGTACGGGTACAATATGAACAATATGTGGTAGAGATTGTTTCTAGTCGAGCTATAATCTCGAAAGTTTCGTTTCTCCTCTTAAAGAAGCTGGTATTAATTTAAATTTGATATTGAATGCAAAAGATTAACCATTAGTTTTGTATTATAACTGTCACGAACAATCACATAACAAAAATGAAATCGCTCTCGAGTGTCCAAACAGTCGCAGAACAGGAAACCATACCGGAACGATTAAAATGTATACGCGGCCGCTTAAAAATTTGGAGCATGTTATCATTTCAAAACAAAGCGCGTCCCCCTAAGTAAACAAATGTTTCATTGAAAATATTCCGTTATGGACCCATAAAAAAGAAAATCAATAGCCGCGTGCCGCAGGGTGCCGGGCATTAAAACGCGAGCGAAAAAAAGATATTGCTTTATAATATCATGTTTGCGACCACTTGTTGTTTAAAATTGAAATCTAATTTTCGGCGTTACAGATGCGAAATAAAAAAATTAAAAATTCATCGACACATGGAAATATTAAAACGGAGCAGCAACCTCTTGAAATTCATCGAACACAAACGCTTTTTACAACAACAAAAAAAAAACAGTAATACAATTTCGCATAGAAATCAAATTTATTTTCGGCAAACATAAAACCGAGCGATAAAATCCTAGTAAATGCACACCAATCTTGCCCGCGCGCGTATCTATGTATAAAATGACGTAGAATCGCGTCAACGGTAACCAGTTATAGCCATTAAAGTGACGTAAAGACATTAGCGGTAATCTCCGATTACAAGCAGTCGAAACCTGACCCAGTTAATAAAGTGTTTATTCAATAATGGCAGAGTGTCACGCCAGTGTACCGTAAGCTGCAGCGATCATGCCAGTGCCTGCTGAATCATCTTTATTGTGAAAACAAAAAATATACATATCGATCATCAGTTTTGTGCCGTTTATAGTCCTGGCTATCTTCTCTGGAGTCTAATCTTGTCTTTGTAAACTCTAATCTATCGGCTCCAAATGAAAATAAAATCTTTTTGTAATTAATCCTCGGACAACGAATGATTTTTATAGCTTCAACGCTAAACCTAACGAGTATTAAAAACGATTAAAATGTTTCATCTTAGAAAAATGACAAGACTCTATTTATTTAGATTTTGTGCAATTTTGATTGCGATGTGCGCATGGATAAAGAAAATCGAATCAATTTCCATGTAAGCAACTTCATAATTTCACAATAATTGCATTGGTAGGTTTAGTGTCGTAATTGGCAATGCTTAGTACCACAGTTCCAATTAATAATTTTTAAAAATTTACTTTTAACGATATCTCGTGTAGACGCGTTACTATTTCCGATATCTTCAATGAAACAGCTATTCAGTTTGCTTAAATACCACAAATTGAGTACTTAAATCACAATTTGGATGTTCCCGGTCGAAATAGACTCCGGCGCACAGCCGTCGGACGGTTGAAATAAAATTCTATGGTAAACGAATAAACATGATCCAAATTGTATGGTGTTCGGTGTCATTTTAATCAGAAAAACGTCACGAATATGATGGTAAAAGTTCTAAAAAAGAAACCATTACCGTAGTAATCACTGTAATCACTGCACACGGGTTAATTGCTGAAGGGTTAACTGAACCGCTTGCTCTAACGCTAAGGTACAATGACGCTAACCAACTTTTGAGGATCGCAATTCTGATGATATACACCTGTGTTTTAGGTTGGTGTGTATGAAATGTCGGATTTTGAAATGAATATTATTACCTATTTCTGTAAGATCCCGCATTATTGTTGTACGACTAGTCTCCATTCTGACAGCAAGTCGTCTTGCTGTTACACTTGAATTTCTTTCCACTAATCTGTTCAAAACACCGTTATTACATACGTTTTGGGTCTTCCTCGCGGCTCATTTTTGGGGAAAAGTCTCCAGAACGGAACTGCGAACCAACGCTTCGCTTTCCTCTCGTTCACAGTGTTCTCCCCAAAAGCTTGATTGTTATTACGAGTAGCTTTTGCAGCATTACTGCCAAGTGCTGCAGAATCGTTGAACGACTAGTCTCCATTCTGACAGCAAGTTATCTTGCTGTTACACTTAAATTTCTTTCCACTAATCTGTTCAAAACACCGTTATTACAGACGTTTTGGGTCTTCCTCGCGGCTCATTTTTGGGGAAAAATCTCCAGAACGGAATTGCGAACGAATGCTTCGCTTTCCTCTCGTTCACAGTGTTCTCCCCAAAAGCTTGATGGATATTACGAGTGGTTGTCGCAATACTCCTGTCAAGTTGATCATATTGTAAGAAAACTTTCTCAGCAAATATAACTCTGGTGACAGACAATAAGACTGCAGGGAAGGTTATGTCGAAAACAATAGCATAACGATAGTAAGGAGACAAATATTCACATGGAATAAAAATCCAAGATTTCATGTGCACCAACCTGATACATATATTCCAGTGATCTAATCGCCGCTAACATGCAATATTCTGCCGCACAGGTGACTGATTCGAAGGACCTCCAAGTGCCGTTCAGCACAGCAGCTTCCCTGGGCTACGGTCTCCATCACATGCTCCACTTGCCACCGCAATTTTTGCACCCTCTGGATCATCGTCTGCCGTTCGGAGGGTTCAGGCCCCTGGGGCCATCGGCCTTCGCTCCGCCGAGCAAGTGCCTCAAAGTAGAAACCGGAAACGGACCTGTGACCAGCTCCGGATTGCCTAGCATCGGCTCCTTGTCGAGTATATCGAACATGTTCTCACCGTCGTCGTTGTCCTCCGCCGGCGGGAGCGCCGTGGTGTCCGTTTCCGGTGCAACGACGGGCATCGGAGGCGTCGGGGGCGGGTCCAGCAGCGCGTCGGGCCAAGACGTTGCACCACAGAGCCCAGCTGGATCCACGAGTCGATCGCCAACTGGCCCCGGAACTGGCGCAGGATCGGGCCCCAACAGAGGAACCACCCCCGAAGAAGAGGATCGCGACGCCAATGCTACCCCCGGCTCTGAAAACACCGAGCGGTCCACGCCGGAAGAGGGACGACCATATCGCCGTGAGTCATGCAGTCTTTTCTTTATCTTCTTTCTTTCTTGGCCCCGCCCCACCCCGGAGTGACCCGATACGCAAGATATATACGCGTAAAATACGATAACGGGTCAAAAGTTTGGGCCACTTGTCATTCTTCAAATTTGTCGCGGTAATCGTAGAGTTAAAAGGTCAGAGGGTGATTTAACAACTATTTTTGTCAACTGCTAAAGTATGTATTGGGTCGGCAAGAAAGTAATTTCGGTATTTTAAAGCGAAATTGTGCCCAACTTTTTTATTCAAGCAACGAACTTTATCGAATACGATATTTTTCCTTTTGTTCGATGATCTTTTGCAAAAAAGAATAAATAAAGGAGAAAATATTTTATTCATTAACCCTTAGCACTCGAGTGGCGACTCTGAGGCGCCACTAAAAATTGCCCTGCCGTTATTCAAAATATTGTTTTTGCATTACTATATATGTTGGTATCTAGTGAATTACTAAACATTTAAGTATTGTGTGAGGTATTATATCAATTTCATATTCGTACAGAGAAAAGAATTAATATAGAATGGAATTATTCTAGGTCGAAAGAAATGTTTAATTTTCCATTTAAAATAGGTCCGAGTGCAAAGAGTTGAAGTTCATCGCTTGAATCAAGAAATTCGGTTTTATTTCACCTTAAAATACCGAAATTACTTTCTTGCATTATATATGTGTGTATAGACAGTAAAAAAAATGTGTTCAAACGGCTGGAGCTCTTTTGAGATATTCGAAGGATTAGTTTATTAGTTGGCGTACCGATAAAATTTTCGAAAATTTGCAATTGGTCGGAAAACACTGAATGTTGTTTTTACAAGCTTTTAATGTGGGTCTGTATTTAAAAATACATTTTGTAGATCTATGCCAGGGATATACATTTTGTAATAATATACAATGTACAACTAACATAGACCTACAAGATGCATATTTTAAACTTTCATCACGGACTCAAATAAAAAATTTAAAAAAATGTACATTTTTTCACGTAATTCCTACCAATTGCAATTTCTTCATAATCTTTTTTGTACGTCGTTTAGTAAAACAATGGTTCTAATTGCCGAAAAACAGTCAAGCCGTTTAGCCGAATTTTTAAAAAAGTTATTCTGATCTGTGGGGCGTTCGAAGATTTTCGTGGGTCCTCAATTTTGCTTGTCAGTCGTTTCGAGTATGAGAAAAGTGATCTAATTAAAAGGTAGTCGCAGAGTTTTCTATTTTTCACGGTGACGTCAGATTTTCAGAATTCCCGTCGCCGTAAACGCGATTCGTTTCATTCGCGACGGGCGATTTTTCTTGATTTTTCTTATACCGTTTGCAGCAATAAATTTTTTCATGTTTCTTACGCGACGGAATAATCGTTCGTGTAAAAAAGGTGATTAAGTAATCGTCGCGGTGGAATTCTGTCCTGGCGATAAAAAGAGGGGGCCACATGCACGTGACCGAACTGCGCATCTTTATGCAATTTTTCATTGTCAGATTATTTCATAAAAACCAGGATATTCAGAAAATTTATCTCGTCGAGCAGAAGATGCCTTCTAGCAAAAATTAAAGCGGAAACGTGTCCTCCATGCTCGCCGATTAAAGATATAATGAAAAAGTAATTGGATTTGTCACGAGACTAAACTGATTGAACGGAGCTCTAAATTGGCGAGAACTTGTCGAATATCTTTTAGTATTGCTTAATATTTAAAATTCACTGTATGTGCGCAATTTTCTTCATTAAATTCTATCAAACACGATGTCCAATTAGGGGGAAAAACTTATCTGTAATTTGATTGCATTATAGACTGTTTTTAATACATATTATATTTATACAACAAAAGAGTATGATTAGACATTAAAGCATCCTTTTATGAAAGAGCATCTGGGTTAACGAACCATATTTCATTTAAAAATTGTTATGACAAGTGATTACTAAATTCAATTTCTTGTTATGCTTGTAGGTTTATTAAAGTTTCCTGTGGTGATATTTTCGGATCGACCGAAATTCGATAAAGCGATAGAAAATTAATTATCACAGTTATCAGGAAGTAAATAATTATTTGTTTCTTCCTTCAAGAATTTTAATAAGTCGACGTTGGTACTTTTAAATTCTTCTAACCTTTCTACTCTGTTTTGTATTTCACCTATTCATTTTTGTTATAAATGCACAAAATCCACAGTCGACTAATAACAAGATTGCAGGTCTCTATGTAAATTCTAAATTTTATGGTTTATTTAATAAAAATCATCACATAAAAAAGAGTAAAAAAATGTCATTGTCGCTATTTATGACAAAAATGAGTGTAATTTAAAAATACTGTTGCATTATTTTCAACCAACCAGCCGTATTAAAACCGAAAATAAATTTCTGTATCAGTTTGTTGCAACTCGGATAGAAAATTTACATAGAGATCCCCTACTACATGCGACGCAAAGACGCAACCCAAAATAATGAAATAACAGAAAGCGAGAGTGGGTGATGTATTTGTAGAATCCCGTGTGTATTATTTTTTAATACAGTCATTTCCGTTATCGTAAGAACACGAAGCGTCTCGCGTCGCATTTAATATACCAGTTGGAGGATTTCATACTTTTTACGTTGACAAACGATGTATACACAAAGACCAGCTGAAACATATATAGGAATTTGCAGAGGAAGAACCGCGGAGATTTGTATGCTTAATCCACCTAAGTCGTTTATTTGAATTCTCAGGGGCGTAACAGCTGTGCCGCGTCTGATGGCTCGCGCGAGTTTCGTTTCCACGGGTTTGCTTATTTTTCGGTGCGTAGTCTTAATTACCGAAAGATAGAGCCATTCATTTTTCTTTGGCCAGAAATTCGTGTTCCGGTGCTCTCTTTCTCTTAATGCTGCTCTCTCGGGACATTTTTCATTCCCGTCCCACTCTTTTCCACCCTCAAAGAATCGCGTCTCGCGCACGCTTTGTAAATTCTCTCTTGTTAAAAATCGCCCGAAAAAGAGAGAGAAAGGGAAAAAAGCCGAGGACCCGGTGGTCGAGAGATTCCTGTATCTTTCTCTCTGGCCGTGCTAATTTTCGTTTGATTGCAAGACGAGCAAATAAAAACGGGGGCTGGAAAAGGTCGAAGGCGTGCAACCTTGGCGTCGAGCCGCCTTTCAGTTTTATTTTTTGCGAAACGCGGCCGATGCCAGGATAACGATGTCCTTTGACCGCGGCCAAGCACTATGTAACCTTGTTGTTAATTAGTCGATATTCACTTTGTCACCGTGCGTGTGTGCTCTCTGCACAGAAGATCTCGCGTTGCGTAAAATATTGTTTGTTCTGCGGCGTCGAATCGAGAATTCGTTTCAATTGCGTAAAGACCGCGACCCGTCGACATTTTACATTTTTACCGATGAATTTTCCGACTGTCGCGTACTATTAACGTTACCATTTTTTTTGTTGTTAACGTTAATGGTTTTTTTTTTTAGAGAAATATTAATGTCGAGCGATGGTCCAGAAATATTTGACCGTTTGTTTGATGAAAAATGAGAATCTTTCGGTAAACAAAACACGAATGCAGCCGAATTCGAGACCTTTCAATTATGAGTCAACTGGCCGGTGTATTCGCCTACCCTATTCTGTTACAAAGTACGAACGCATGCTTGAGCTTTTATGCACATGACGGTAATCAATGTGATTGCAAATGATGAAACGAATCTAAATGAGTAATCCCCATTGTTTTTTATTACACCGATATCCATGCGAGCGTCGCGAATCGGCAGATGTTTTCCGTGAAAAACGGAAATCGTGTTGTGTTTATATTGTATAAGGTGTACAAATTAATTCGTACAAGTTTGCGTGTTCAAGTATTTGAAGAAAGTTCGGATGTAAAAGAAAGTTACGAATGACTCACTGTGTAAGCCACGAATTCAGAACCATAATTTTTTGTATTACTTTCCTACCTACATTTTTGCCTAACTGATTGTCTTTAATCAGACGTGTTCGTCACTTTAGAATTCAAATACCTTATATGGTACAACCAGTTTAAAAATGGTGTTTAAAATTGATGGTAAATATGGCATTTATTTAGAATTATTTAGACAATACACTGCAGATACAATAGACTGCAGATTTTATGCATTTACAATAAAAATTGGCAAGAGAGGTTTAAAGCTGTAACGAATTTTAAAAAATTTAAAAATCACAGTCTATCAATTAAAAAATATTTAAATTCTAAATATTATTTCCTCAAATTCTACAGCTTTTAATATTTTCAAAGGTATTTCAAATATTTTTGTTCGAAATTTCACCTGACCTAAAATATAATTGAGCGATTACTTCAAAACTTGAAAAAAGATATGACAGCACGAAGCGAATAGATTTTGAATATTTATCCATTTAGTGAATTTGTTAAATAGGAAAGGTTGTTTGTATTAGAAGTTTAGTAATTTGGGAACCGGGTCAATTTATTGCTAAGTTTTCTTTGCGAAGTAATGAAATTCTCTTGGTGACAACGAGAATTCGCACCCGGAGCCTGACGACCCAGTAATTATTTATTTGCGAGGGTAGGAATAGAACGAGACCGCTACTCGTCGCATAAGATTTTTAAACGGCGCATATTAATTGCGTAATCGGCGTACGAAGTTGAAGAATTTACGGGGAAAATTGTGACATGATCAGCAAATAATTTCATCGGGGCGTACGCCTGTCGGCCGTTTCTGTGTATTTTAAACTGAACGACGCATCGTTTTGCTCACATAGCCGTCCACCCTTTTTGGTAGCTACACCGAATAGAGGTTGGAATATATCAATACCTACGCATGAAATATGCTCATTATCTCGATTGACAGAGATTCATGGTAAATATTCATTTGCTGCGCCATTCGCGAATTTACACTATCGTTATTTGATTTTAGCGACACGGAAAAATTGATCACTATTATCTGATCACCGCGGAACGATCTCAAATTGCGGATCTAATTGTCACGATTATTTTTCGACCGTGCGAATTAATTGCCGAAACAATGCCCTCGTATCTTTCACAATCTACATAATTTTCATTCTACATCATTTCCAAGTTATACCTACCACTGTCGAATGATTATTAAAATGAACATGGAACTATAATTTCTAATATGAATGAAATGTGTATATGAATTTTATTTTGCTGTTATACATTACATATAAATTTTTGTCACTTTTTCACAAAGTGCGAATTAATTGCCGAAACAATGCCCATGTATCTTTCACAATCTACATAATTTTCATTCTACATCACTTCAAAATGGGCATGGAAGTATAATTTCAATATGATTGGAATGTGTATGAATTTTATTTTGCTGTTATACATTACGTATGTATAAATTTTCGTCACTTTTTCACAAGGTTCGTTGAATGAAATTCAGGGTGTCCCAAAAAATGTACATTCTTAAAAGGGGTGACTCCTGAGCCTATTTGAAGTAACTTCTCTTCCATTGCGAAAATGCTCTCCGTGGCTTTGTTAATGAGTTATTAACGAAAAACGCTGACTAACCAGAGCACGGTTACAGCAGACGGTGACGTTGGCATTGGCCGAGCCGAAATCCGTCTGTCGCAGCCGCGCACTGATTGGCCCGTGTTTTTCGGTAATAATTCCTGAACGAAGTCGCGGAGAACATTCTCGCAAACGAAAAAATTACTTCAAACGGCCTCGGGAATCATCCTTATCAAGGAAATACATTTTTGTGACACCCTCAGTTCTTTATTTCATCTAGTTATAGAACTATCTTCTATTTTATTATAGGAAACGTACATTTTTGTACAGTATTTACAATATTTTTTGAGGAATGTATTTTTCCTGTAAAAAAGAAGGTGAACGAAATCGCGGAGAACATTTTCGTAACGGAAAAAATTCCTTCAAACGACCTCGGGAATCACCCTTATCATGGAAATACATTTTTCGGACACCCTTAGTTCTTTATTTCATCTAGTTATCGAACTATCTTCTATTTTATTATAGGAAACGTACATTTTTGTACAGTATTTACAATATTTTTTGAGGAATGTATTTTTCGTGTAAAAAAGAAGGTGAACGAAATCGCGGAGAACATTTTCGTAACGGAAAAAATTCCTTCAAACGACCTCGGGAATCACCCTTATCATGGAAATACATTTTTCGGACACCCTTAGTTCTTTATTTCATCTAGTTATCGAACTATCTTCTATTTTATTATAGGAAACGTACATTTTTGTACAGTATTTTCCGTGTAAAAAGGAATTGAACGAAGTCGAGAATTCTCGTAAATTCAAAAAATACTTGAAACGACCTCGGAAATCAGCCTTATCAAGGAAATACGGTTTTGGAACACCCACTATAGTTCTTTATTTCATTTAATTATCGAACGTATCTTCTATTTTACGTTATAACGTAGTTTTTTGTATCGGGATTTAGAATATTTTTGAGGAACATATTTTCCGTGTAAAAAAGGAGTTGGCTGTAAGTTCTTGCGAAATACGCGATTTTAAACGTGACGAACGCGGTAAGTGCGTAACGAGTACAGTTCTACCTTTACACAGTTCTCAGTGGAACGGATACCTTTGTCAGATCGGTAAAGGATTACCGGTATAACAAGTAACGCGGCATTTTTGCATCGAAATCAAATCGATTGTATTGTAATCACAAAACAGAGAAAATAGGGGGAAGCGAAAGAGTCGGGGCAGAGAGATATTGAAACGGAAATGCAGATATTTGTCAGGAAATTGATAACTCGAATAAACTCGTCGCAAAACGTTCAAACAGTCTGCCAAACGGGACGGTTTTACCTCTTCTCCCGGCGGCGCATCCCAAACTACATTTGTTGGGACGCGTGCGAGTGCATGTGCACGGCGCAGGGTGCATATGCGTGTGCATATCGGCTGAGCCTCGCTTACCCACATTATTCCGATTCGGTATAAAATTTACGGGGAACCGGGGATGTACTGCGCGAGGAACTGATTATGGCCAAATTTCCCAATTATTTGCGTTTTTCGCTAATTTCATTGCGCCATTTTTGCTGGCTATTACCCTGATTGCGCGTAGATTACATCGTAACTATAATGTCGCTGGATTTTCACCCGCATGCACGCTCGAATACCTCGTTTGTCTGTCGAAATTACTGTCCATTCTTTTCTGTTATTGTTGTCATCACATTTTTACGTTACATATTTTATTTTCGATGCTCGAGAACTCGACTAATTAACTATCTACAATTTTCATTTGTATTTCTTTACCAAGGTCGTACTAATATTAAGAATGTCAGAACAGGTTTCTATTGGATGATTGCATAAGTTCGTGCCCGTTTTTATACTTGTCGCAAACTGTACTACACGGCAGAGTGTAAAAAAAGAATTATGTAGTCACCATTCTTTTCTAATCGTAGGCAAGAATGATGACTCTATAATTGATTAATAAAGCTGTATTCTTTAACATTTAACCATTGAATTTTATTTTCAAAACAGACACGAACTTATGCAATCATCTGATATTTGTAATTCTAACGGTGAAGTTTGTTTAGTCCAATGTAAGAAGCAGAAATTACGTATAAACGAATTTATCAAGTTCTCGAAATTTCTGAAATTCTTCTAACTTGTTCACCGTTTTGTATTTGATCTATTCAATTTTGCCATAAATGCATAAAATTTTCAGTCTTTTTGTAATAAAAATTCTGACATAATTAGTCCCAGATCTAAACGAGTTAAAGAACATCGATCAGCGGTCTCTATGAAGACATCAAACAATTTTGTTGGCACTATTGTTACAAACACAGACGCCGGATTATTTGTGCAGTGTAAAGATGGACTCGCGTAACGACTAATTTTCGAGTTTGTCATTGAGTCAATACGGAGTTATTCGGTAAATATTAGCCTGACATTGAAGCAACGTTTGTTCAATTCGTTCACCCAGTACCCGTCGAGCATTTAGTGTCCTCCATACAAAGTGCTCAACGTCAAACTCGTGCAACGTCTGTCGATATTTATACAATTTCTCATTGGCAAGGTGGTACATCAGGTTTAACATCGATACACGCCGCGTTTCGTTAATGATCAACGTTATTGGCCGACACTGATTCACCGAGGGTTGCTTAAAATTCACTCAAATTGAAGAATGATTGATGGATTTCAGCGTTTGTACCATTTTTCTACAAAACTCACCCATGACCGTGAACAATGTACTGCATTTTTGTTTTATTCACCCCCTCCCCTAACCCCCTACCCCAAAGTAATAAAAACAGTTTGTTAAAAATCTCGTTCATGATTTCTGTAATCCGACGGAATAAATCTAATTCTATTTTAATTTAACACTAGGCTTACGTTAAAATTACGGGTTCCAATATTCTTTATTTGCGATTATTAAGATTGTAAAGATGCTTCCCTGAGGAATTATTTATCAAAGTTATTTCTTTGGGTATGGAAAAATATTGGAAAAATGACCAAATATTAGGTTGGCAACTTAGTTCGGGACCTCCACATTTCCTGAAACAATGTTGTTTATATATATTTTTTAAGCACGAGTATTTTATATCAAATCAATCGCAAAATTCAGAGCTTTCCAGTTATATACAGTTCAAAATGAATGGTCACTGAATGAGGTTATAACAAAAGAATTACGAAACAAAACCTCGTGAATTTAGTTGCCAACCTAATATTTGGATAGACACATACTTGTTGTGTTTATAAAATAATGTGAATGCCAGTTTCCCAGGCCTGGTTTAAAGAATTTAAAAATATTGTCGTATCGATCATTCTCAAGACACTAAAATTACTCACAATTGATTAATGACAATTTTTATCATGAAAAATCCGCAGTTTACACCTCGGTAAGCAATTATTTTATTTTCACGTTTCACAAAAACTTGAACGTGTTGTCGATAAAACTTTCATCATTACAATAATAATATTCTGCGTGTAATATAATTTTGTTTTAAATTATTTATGCTTCGATTATAAAAGAAAGGAAACTCGGTGTTCGCTCGTTAGTCGCCATAATATTTCTTTATTCTAAAGCTCGCGCGCCGGATCGTATTGTTTAACGTTTGAAAAAGATACCGGGTGCGTATTTGCGAAAATTGAATGTTTAAAGAATATCGGTTACATTCGACACGCGAAATCCGAAATCCTTGAACAAGGTATCTCTCCCATTCCACATTACCTCGTTGTTTTTATGCATACATAAAAACCCACGTGGATGGACAGTTCACTGATATACGAGCGCGAGTGCCATGATTCCACACGTCGCTTATGTGATGCACGCGGTGCACTTTGCACTTTTTTTTTTGCTCGAAAACGCAGTTTGTAGTCGATCGTTTCTATATATGACCCCGTGGATATTTACGCGGGGAAAAACGAATGAGTAACGAGAGTCTGTATTTTATTTCATTGTTTTGTTATTACATATTAATTTTCATTTTATTGTTCCGCGCTGCCATTGAAAGACGTGATACGAATTAATGGGACCGGATTCGGACCGAACTTTTAAATTGAAACGATTAAATTTCACAACATTTCCGTGCGCTGCAAACAAAATTTGTTAATGCGAAAATAATTCGTAGCGCGATCGCTTTGGTTTTGTTGAAAAATTGTCCGCTTATTGAACACTTCGAATCGACGAATTCTGCGAAAGCATGTTTTTCATTCACTGTTGCCCCAGACTTGTTAACTCAATTTTCAATTTAACGTTTACGGCGAAGATCAGTGCGTAAAATATAGAAAATTAGAAAATTCCACATGTGAACGTACTTAAACTGTTAATGTCAGTGAAAGAAGAAATTTTCCTTCTACAATTGCGTCAGAAAATTTGTCATAAAAATTGAATTTCATCCGACAGAGTGTTATTCCTTTCTTTTACATAATTATAGAGGCTAATTTATTACGGCATAAATATTCTAATTGAACTAGCGAAACCGCGGAACAACAAAATAATGCCATAATTTCTAGCACGCGTATAGTGTGACATAAAATGAGGTTAAAAATATGTTTTTCGTAAGAAGAGAAAGTGGAGCACCGAAATTTTTTATCCAGACATTTTCTGCTCGAATGTGCATTTTTTTTATAACTCCCATTGCGTTCGGTGTGCGTGTATTTAATATGTATAAATATGAATTATAAAAATTACTCTCGCGTGGTATGACACACCGTGCATAAGGGGACAAAAGCTTCCTATTTTCTCTGTTTAACGATTCTTAGATTTTCTGCGTGGTTCTATAAAACGTAAAATTGCGTGGTTCTGTAAACGGATAATTAGTTTGATCTTGCTGACACAATTACACGAAGGATAACAATTTTATTTTGCCAGTTTCTTCCAATTGGCGCAGACAATTTTTGTCTTGCATAAAGATCCGCAGTCTAAAATCATAAAAGTACAGCGCAGTTGTCGAAACTATTAGGTGTACAAATAAGTTCGGTGTCTTTTCAGCATACTTTTGATCTTTATTTATAAAAAAAAAAGGAATGCACGAACGGAAATGGCTTGTTGAGTTACACCAAGATCCTCGGTAAGTTTTTGTTGCGTTTGACAAGGATTTTCATTCAATAATTCCTCTAATTCCTCGTCCTGCACTTTTTTCCACTGCGTTCTCCATCACCGAGATCAAAATTTCGACTACGAAACCTGTGGAACCACTTCTTGCATGTTTTATTAGTTACATCATTTTCAGCTAACGCGGAACAAATCATTTTCGTAGCCTCAGCAGCATTTTTCGTTGACACGAAGAATACAGTGTCGAATGTGCTGTTTCTTGAACGCCATGGTGCACAGTATTATTTTTTGAGGTTTTGTACCAATTTGCGTACATTTATGTAGTGCGTTTAGCAGGGTAAAAGGTTGATGCTTTAAAACACCAAAGAAGCGGGAGAAAATTTTAATTTGAAATGCAATCACAATTGAATATATGTGAAGGCACCGAACTTATTTGTACACCTAATATTATACACTCGTAGCAGACTCGTTTCCAGGATTGCAAAGGTGCGGGATGCGCCTTCTCATTTCTTGATAATGCAAACATGGGGATTTTCAGTAGTGGAAAGCTGTAGATAAAACATCCATTTAGACCGCGATCGACCTCAAAAATCGTATTTTTACGTTTACGAAGTGTAATTTGAATTATTAGGCAGCATGTAGCTGTCGCAGTTTTATGAAAATAGTTACATGCGCAGCTTTATGCTTCAGAATAATGTAAATTACGCCTCGTAAACGAAAAAATAGGACTTTTGAGGACGATTGCGGCTCAGACTGATCTTCTATCTAACACTTTTGACGATTGCAAGAAATAGAATCCATATTGAATGTTATTTCTTCCCGTAAATGGGTAGTCTCGTTTCCAGGATTGTAAGGGTGCGGGATGCGCCTTCTTATTTCTCGATAATGCAAAGATGAGGATTTTCAGTAGTGAAAAGCGCTAGATACGAGATCAATCTAGACCGCGATCGCCCTCAAAAATCCTATTTTTACGTTTACGAGGTATATTTTGCATTATTCGGAAGCATGAAGCTGTCGTAGCGTTACGAAAATAGCTGCATGCGCAGCTTTACGCTTCAGAATAATGCAATTTACGGCTCGTAAACGAAAAAATATGACTTTTGAGGACGATTGCGGCCTAGATCGATCTTTTATCTAGGCAGTAGTTTCTGTGACTACTGAAAAGCCCTAACTTTGTATTATCGAGAAACGAGAACGCGCATTTCGCGCCCTCGCAATCCTGGAAAATACGGGTCTACCTCTTTAATTTTCGAAAATGCGCTACAGCAAAATCGAGATTCAGCCGGCATCTTTCTCGCCGAGTGACACTTGACTTTCAATTTTTGTTTTCGCACGAGGATTACACACGCCGCGGCACGCACTCGGGACCGCACGTTAGGCGCATATGAAACGCGATACTTTTGACGGGAATTTTTTGTCACGGTTTTCGCTTTATTGTTCGACAAGAGTGATTGGTAACTGGTTGCGACCGTCTGCAATGTCGCCGTTGGTCATCATGCTCCCACCGATCGGACACAAACGAACGAAGAGGGCTGGGTATGGGATTGCTACGGCCCACAAGGCACCCCTTTGTTTCTCTTTGACCAGCCGAAAAATGCAATTAAAAATTCGAACGGTAATCAGGTCAGATACACGTCATCAATCACGAGTGCGCGATTTCGGAAGTTGACGCTGATACGTACGACGATTGTTCAGACATTCTTCAAGTGACTTTTGTAAAATTTTTCACGTTAAGTCAGTGTTTAGAAAAAATGTCTCTTCTGAAATACTTCCGGTATTCGGTGAACTTTTGTAAAATCAACGTTTTTGGCAATAAGTCATTTCATAAAATGTCTTCTCTGGAAGACTTCCGGGTTTCAGTGATGGTAGATTACGTAGATAATGGACGATTTACAATTTTGTTAACACGTTACCGACCGGTGATTATTGCATAATTTTATATAGAAAAATCTATGGTACATGGCTCAACAATTTTTAATTGGAACCTTCAATAGCGACAGCAATTTTCATTGTGAACTAACAAGTCACCCTCAATAACGTCATCTAATACTTTCATTCAAGATTGCAATGCAAAAAAGAATTTCTATGCTTTCTTTTGGTACAGCACAATTATTGAAAATCCTATTAATATGCTTCCGGTAGGTAAAGTGTTAAAATAACACAAACTGCATCGCGTATGCACTAGACAGATCAGCAGTATATAAAAATGTCGATAAATCATTTATCAATTCATTAAAATTATTGACCCTTTAACTGGGGGACTTTTCAATTACGAACGCGCACGAAGATGTAACGAGAAAGGCGAGTCAAATTGAAGTAACAGAAATTTTGTCATCATCGACGTGAATACAAAATGAATCTTATAATGCGATCAATAACGTCACCTAATAGTTTCATTTAAGATTGCAATGTAAGCAACGTAACAGAATTAAATGAGTTCCTCGTCGAACGAAGGAAAAGATGAACAATTTCTGAAGGGTGATAGCGAACTCAGCCGACGAATTAACTTTACATCCCCAGTTAGAGGGTTGAAAAAAGAAATGTCTACTTCCGTCTTTTGCTGTACAAGCAGAGAATTGATACGAAAATAGTAAAGATAAAGGAAGCGGTGGTACGCAAAATTGAATTTCGAGTCGTGTAAATGGTGAGAAATGGTCCCATCGTATATGGAAACGTATTCTTATTAAAGGCAGAGAAGTTGGAACCGGTTTCCATCGAGCGCAGATTTTCGAAAAAGCTCGCCGCGTCGACAGCATCCATATTCAAGCGTTTTATCCGGCAAGAAAGGTTGTCGAGATTTTTGTCTGCTTGTTCGTCGGTTTCATTATCGCTCGGCCGCGTAGGAGCACTTACCCTCATTTGTATTCTAAGAACGAACACGGCGAGCCACGCCGCGATTTACTAGCACGTTCTACGAATTATTTGGTAATCAAATTTTTCCGCCGTCCACCCTTCTCTCGGGAGAAACGGCCGGTGAGGCGCACGTCGTTCGGACCTTTTACAATGATTTCTCTATTTTACGGTGGCTGCGTGAGAGGGCCATTAGGAGGCCCGTGTAAAACGTGCCACGAAAACGATTTCGCGTACGCACGACCACTTTTAACGCGGGACACAACCTGTCAAGACTAATTGTATGCTCATCGATCGGCCCACAACATATATTTTCCATATTTCTCTGCTCTTCCTTATATTTTCCAATAAATTAGTCTCCCATTAATGTTCGTCGATTATCTCAAGCCTGTGCCGTCCATCGTGTTTCTCTTTAACCCCTTGCCGTATCATTTTCTTTACAGTTACACCGATCAAACTGTCTGTATCGCCGAAAATATCGTAGAGGAGAATAGAAAATTTGTACTTTTTGTATTGCGACATTTATTTTAATGCGTAAATATTGATTACAAACGTATCAAATTTGATTTCATTTAAAAGGAAAGGCGAAACGTGCATATTTGTTTGACTTTGTTTCGAATCACGAGTGCGACTCGTCGAAGTACGGCGAGGGGTTAATAGAGAACTTGTAATTCAATTCTATTTCCTGCTAATCTATTTAGAATAACATTTATTATATCATATACTCAAAGATCTGGGAATATTTATACAGCATTTTAGAGAACTGAACGACTTAAGGGAATTTAACCCTTCGGGGATGATCTGGCTATGTTGTACTAACTCTGATGAATATTTATATTTACGAATATTTGCGAATTTTTGTGTCTGCTCACCTTAAATTTTCCATGTCCTAACAATGAGTCGTATCGAGGAATAACGATGAACTTGAGAATTAAATTAAAAACAAGTGGAATATTTAAAAAATGATCAGGTTATTGCAGTTTAAAATCTGTTGAAGACTGCACTTCGTTGTAAAGTTACATTTAAAAATCAAATTGATAACAAGATATTGTTAAAAATGCTTAGTGTATTGTGAAACGTGTTAAAGATTGCACTACGTCGTAAAATTACAGCGTTGCGAGTTTGACGAATATTCGCGAATTTTTATAATGGAATCGTAATGAAATGTATAATTTTCGATTTTTAAACGGGCACGAAGGAATAACGAGGAAGACGCAAAAAGTGTTGAGTGTTTCGCGATCAGTTATCTGCAGGCCGACACGTTGTGGTTGGACAGTAGTCGATGGAATGCCGGTCATTTGTAACTCAATAATTCTAGTTCGTTTGTAATCCGGTAATCTATACTGCGGCTCGTTATTCACGCATCGTAATGAGTTTCGCGTTACGCGCCTTTTCTCGCTGCGGACAGCTGGAAAGTTCCTCGTAATGAGTTGTCGATACCCCGGCACGGGTATTTGCGATAATGGTAATAGGGAAAACGTAACGCGGTGAATTTCTCCTCGCGCCGCGCCGCGGAATATCGGGTGTTGATTCTTTTATTTGTATATCGATTCGCCGGTATCACCGTGTCGTTCCAATCGCATTTTATAATTCGCGGAAATTTGCAACTCCGGTTTTTCTCGCGTCGACACCGTCGTTGACACGCGTCGCCATTCGCCAGCTGACTTTTTCGAGTGGTCTGCGAGCAATTATGTTACCTGAACCATTAACGCTAAATATGTTTACGGGACTCGTCGATCTGACGGGTCCTAATATTCTTAATTTGCGATTATTAACACTTTACCTACCGGAAGACTATTAATACGATTTTCAATAATTATGCTGTACCAAAAGAAAGCGTAGAAATTTTCTTTTAGTCATTTTCTTTTAGTCATTAGATGACGTTATTGAGGGTGACTTGTTGGTTCACAATGAAAATTGCTGTTGCTATTGAAGGTTCCATTAAAAAGTGTTTAGCCATCTACCATACATTTTTCAAAAGTATGCAATAATCACCGGTCGGTAATGTGTTAATAGGATTTTCAATAATTGTGCTGTATCAAAAGAAAGCATAGAAATTTTCTTTTACATAGCAATCTTAAATGAAAGTATTAGATGACGTTATTGAGGGTGACTTGTTAGTTCACAATGAAAGTTGCTGTTGCTATCGAAGGTTCCATTGAAAAGCGTTTAGCAATGTACCATAGATTTTTCAAAATTATGCGATAATCACCGGTCGGTAATGTGTTAAGATCGTAAAGATGCTTCCCTGAGGAATTATATACCAAATTTATTTCTTTGGGTATACACTATGGGAAAAATGGCAAAAAATTTGGATAGACACATCCTTGTTATCTTTATAAAATATTGTAAAATAATTATTTCTAGAGCTCCGTAAACATAAAGTTAAAGAATATTTTAGACGAAACTCGCTTGATAGAAGATTCCATGTTAGAAAATTTTAGACATTTTTAAATGTATAAAATGTTACTCATTGAAAATTTTAGACATAGTTATGCGAAATGTTGAAGATAGAAGACATTATTATACCTATAAAATATTACACATTGGAGATTGTAGACGTTATTATGTAAAATGTTATTCATTGAAAATTTAAGACATTATTACATAAAAAGTTGCACATTCGAGATTGGAGACATTATTACATAAAATGTTACTCATTGAATATTTAAGAGATTATTGTACTATAAAATGTTACACATTGGACAATGAAGACATTATTACATAAAATGTTACACATTGAAAATTGAAGACATTGTAGCATAAACTGTTACACATTGGTGATTGTCGACATTATTATGTAAAATGTTACTCATTGCAAATTTAAGACATTATTATATAAAATGTTACACATTGGGGAATGAAGACATTATTACATAAAATGTTATTCATTGAAGATTGAAGACATTATAGCATAAAATGTTACTCATTGGAAAATGAAGACATTATTACATAAAATGTTACACATTGAAAATTGAAGACATTGTAGCATAAACTGTTACACATTGGAGATTGTCGACATTATTATGTAAAATGTTACTCATTGCAAATTTAAGACATGATTATATAAAATGTTACACATTGGACAATGAAGACATTAATACATAAAATGTTACTCATTGATGATTGAAGACATTATTACATAAAATGTTATACATTGGAGATTGCAGACATTATTACATAAAATATTACACATTGGAGATTGCAGACATTATTACATAAAATATTACACATTGGAGATTGCAGACATTATTACATAAAATGTTACACATTGGAGATTGCAGACATTATTATATAAAATGCTACAGTGAGTAAAACCTACACAGATTCCTTTGTGTTGAACCTAAACACAGTTAAACTATAACGCACGAGTTTGTACACACGTTGTTCGTACCGTTTCAAAGTATTTGACATAAAACTAGCATTAAATAGTTGGTCTGACGTCATTCACGAGTTAAAAAGTGCTAAATGGACAGGCAATAAAGATTTCACAATCGTACAGTCGAAAAAAAGTGCACTTTGCCGAGTGTCAGCGAACCTCCCGTGCTCACGGAACAAGCGCAACGAAATTTACATTTTTAAGGTGCACTAAAATGCAGTTCGAAGTCAAATATTTGTGAGCGCGTAATAAACGCAGGTATTTATACGAGGAAAGAGCACCGACATAATGAGAGTATCACCATTTTCATATTACGTATACATTTTCGTGACATCATTTCCTATTAAAAAGCTGACCGGCGAATGTATTGGTTTTAGTTTAATGGAAATGCAAATTAATTCGGGAAGAACACATTACGCGTAGGAAGAAGTGGCTGCCAGGTAAAAAATTGATCGAATCATGAATGCACGAAGAGAGAGAGAGAGAGAGAGAGAGAGAGAGAGAGAGAGAGAGAGAGAGAGAGAGAGAGAGAGAGAGAGAGAGAGAGAGAGAGAGAGTGAGAGTGACAGCATCTGCTGTGTTTGATGAAAAAAACAAAATCTGTGCAATAAAAGTGCACAAATAAAAAATATTTTCAGATCGATTTCGCACAAACACAATCGTTTACGACACACGCAATAACGAGCGCGTATACATATGCATAAAATCCTCGAGGGCAAATATTTCTCGACGAAGAGCGATTAATGTGTAATTAAACGCGTCAAGGTGATCCCAAGGTCGCGTCAAGGTCACAGAAACAGTTTTGAACTGGAACAGTTTATGTTCGATTTCATGATCATCACGGCCAAGACAAATAAAGCCGATAAATGTTCGGTTTTTGCAACGAATGTTCAGTGTAACGACCGTGAACTCGACGACGTCACATTTTGCTCGTAAAATTGTTTTTCATGCAGTAGATTTCTGCAGTAATTATCGCAACCGTTGCGTGTCGTTACAAGATCAAAACCCACTTCGGTGCAGTAAAGTGACAAGCAATACGTATAAACCATGAAACGTGTCACCCCCTGTCGTATAATTATTTTTGACTATATATACATTTTTCAGAGCTTCCAATTAAATCTTAATAGGAATACAAGAACTAGTATTCCCCTAATAATAGTAGTTTTCCTATAGGCATTTGGAAAACAACTAGAAAAAGTTCGGTTTACGAAAGCTGCTACTTAAAGTAATAATTCTGTAATAATTAACAATTCTAACCCTATTTCCAAGCATTTTTGCCAAATAGCTATGATTTAAAGTAAACAAGAGCATTCTTAGAAAGCCGGCTGATCTCTAAAATATTTCAGAAAAACATTTGATTCGTATCTCGATCCGATGGAACCTCGGTGCTTAAATTATTTGCAAGAGGCAAAGGATTAAACTGGCACCGGCTGTAGTAATTACAAATTCTAACCCTATGTCCAAGCACTTTTGCCAAATAGCTATGATTTAAAGTAAACAAGAGCATTCTTAGAAAGCCGACTGATCTCTAAAATATTTCAGAAAAACATTTGATTCGTATCTCGTTCCGATGGAACCTCGGTGCTTAAACTATCTGCAGGAGGCAAAGGATTAAACTGGCACCGGCTGTAATAATTACAAATTCTAACTCTATTCCGAGTCATTTCTGCCCGATGACGACGATTTCAAATAAACAACCAGATTCTTTAAAACTGTTCATTAGGTCTCCCGGTGCTTAAAGTACCGGCAGGAGGTAAAGGGTTAAAGTGGAACCCTCTGTATACTGTTCGCGGCGTGTTCATTGAATTCCAGCCGATCAAGATCCTCGGACATACTTGCGCTCGAATCGGAAAAGTGCCGATGATTTCAAGCGGAACAACCATTTCTACGAGAACGGTATTTCTCGTTTCATCTCCGGAGTTGCGCTGAGAAGTAGAGCGTTGCTTTTCTCTATTTTCGGTTGGTCCGGGTGTTCGGAGAGAAAGAAAGAGACAGTGACAGAGACGGAGAGAGAGAGAGAGAGAGAGAGACAGAGAAAGCGTGGAAGAGGAGGAGGAAAAGGAGGAGGAAAAGGAGGAGGAGCGGATAGCTGTGAAGGAAGACGTTCGATTTATTATACAAGAGCAGGTGCAGCTGCAACTGCGACGACGTCGAGTACGCTCCTCCCGTTTGCCGGTATATACATGTAGTCGGTACCAGAATGGAAGAAGAAGTAGGAGAGTTGAAGGTAGCTCAGCATTGGTGGCGCCGCTGCATGCCGTAAAATAACTGAGACGTAGAGTCCTCCTCCTCTCAACTGCAGCCAACTAGGCGGAGCTCTGTATACGAGCTGCATGTGCATTGGATAAAGACTCCTCCGCCTGGATCCTTGCGCAATGGAAAGGACTCCGTTTCTACCTAGACACCTGTATTTCTTCCCGTAGTCGTCACCTACACGTATACACTCCCGTATGCCGGCTTACAACTTACCGCCGATCCTGCGCGGAAGCCAACCGTCAGCTATACTTGTCCGACTATACTTGTTTTCGTTTCCTGGCCGCCTCTGGCCGCCTCTGGCCGCGATCGATCCCACGTCTTATTTCGAAACCGGAAGCTCGAACAATTATTCTGCGAACTCGCGGTCGTCGGACGTTCTGCGCACCATTAGTCGACTGTCTCGGGGTAGGGCGAATGCACCGGTGAACGGTCACGAGCAAGATCATCCTCCAATTATTTATAACGCGTTTTGGCGCATTTAAACGAATTCTTGGATCTAACTTGCAACTGTATGCGAATGCCATTTTACTTCTACTGGGATTGGAATGAAAGCACATGTACAGGAAGCGGCCACAGAATGGCTACTCGATAAAATTAGGATATGTTGGAAAACAGCATCGATCGCTCAAACGGAAATTCAAGAAATTATGAAACTTTGAGGATATCTAGCACATACGCGCAGGTTTGATTGAAATCGATCCTTGAATATTCGTCTATTTCGGGACTCTTAACACTAGATTTACGTGACTCTTAATTTGCGATTATTAACCCTTTGCACTCGAAGCTATTTTAACTCGGAAATGAAACATTTCTTTCGAGCTAGAATAATTCCATTTTATATTAATCTTTTTCTTTGTATGAACTTGACATTGATATAATTTCTCATACAATTTTTAAATGTTTGGTAATTGATTAGATACCAATATATATTTAATAACCTAAACAATATTTTGAATAATGATACGGCAATTTTTAGTGGTGACTCTGAGTTAAGATTGTAAAAGTGCTTTGCCGAGGAATTATTTACTTTATTATTGGAAAAATAGCCAAAAATTTGGACAAACACATCCTTGTTATGTTTATAAAGTAATGTGAAATAGTTATTTCTACAGCTCCGTAAACCTAGTATTAAAGATTGTATTTTCGAGAGAGATATGTGACATCTCGCGTTCTTCAAGAAATTCGCCTAGAAAGTGACTTTTTCTTAAAAAAAAAAAAAAAACGATCACGAAGATATCGTACCTCTTTCAAGGAGTCGATGCGAAGAGGTCTTCGGTCTTCAGACCTGCAGTAGATTCAGTCACGAGAAACATTGTCCGATGTTCCCGGAGAGTTTAGATCTGTCGCATTTCAAAGAAGTCGTACAGAGATGTCGTAAAGTTCAAACAGTGTGTGAAGATTGCCATTTCTACTCAACTCGGAAACTTCATGCGCCAATACTTGTACACGCTCTTTCCCGTATCTCTTCGGGAGCATGATATTTTCCGTGGCTATAATGCTCGTTGTTCTCGGAGTAGTGTCTGCTTCCAGTTACAGCGAGCGGCGTCGGTCAGCGATAACGGAAAAGGAAATGGTGTATATTCTTCTTGTTTGCCGGGTGCCGACTCGAAACTATATTTCTGGCTCGTTGCAATGGAGTTTGTCAGGAAAAAAGAGAGAGAGAGAGGAGATTGTACAGAGCGAGAGAGAGAGAGAGAGGACTGCGAGCGCCATGGCGATCTCCTCCGTGGCTTCTCCCACCTATATGCGTATACTCCTACGCGTGCTCCTACTCTTTCTGCTCGTCTTGCAGCGTCGCGACGCCGTTCACTTAACGATCTCTCTCGCGTTTCGCCGGGGATAGAAATAGATGCTCCGCCTCCTAGACGAGCTCTCTCCACTGTGAACCTGGCGCAGACCAAACAGAGAAAGAGAGAAAGAGAGAAAGAGAGAGAGAGAGAGAGAGAGAGAGAGAGGAATTCTGTGGTACGTGGGTGGATCTCGAGGTACGAATCTCTTTGCAAGGATCTGGGCGTGGTGAGGGAGGAGTTCTCTTTTATCGTACACGCGAACTCCTTTATATTCACCATCAAACAGGATGTCTGCACACCACCCAGACATCATCGTACCGGTAGCCTGCAATTATCTTGCCTCCATGCACCGGTGCACGCGTTTACGCGAGAAATTTCGCTGCGACGAATATCACCGCTCGCTATCATACCCTCGCATTGCTAACTGCTTCAACGGTGTTTACTCGCCGCGGAACCGCCGCGTCTGGAAATCGAATGGCTTAGAAAATTCTTCCGGGGAGGATCCAGGTTTTGCACCGGTTTTGCGGCGCTTTATTTATTCCGTGCATCGGCGGATGTTAGACGTTGTTGATTCGCAGCTGAGCATATTTTAAGAAAATATTGAACAGCGACGGGCAATTTCATACAACTTTTTAAACATTCTTTTCTACTAACAAGATGTATTGACGATCTCGGCGCAAAGGCTCGATCGGAGATACAAATTAAAACAGTTTTGCTAGTTTGATTAAACTTTCTACGTTGGGATCCTAACATGGATCCTTTCCAAGAAAGAAGAAAAAACTGCGTCTGTAAATTTTAAATACAGATTCTTTTCTACTTTTTGCATAATCTCGTTTTCTTAGGTCCTCGCTTGTCCTTTCGTGGATCTTTGTGCATCTTTATAAGAGTCGAGATTTCTTTAGAATCTCTTCATCTCATTCTTAATCCCGTTCTTAACCCCTTGTCGTCCATTTTCTTTACAGTTACAGCGATTAAAACGTGTTTGTGCACAAAATTGTCGTAGAAGGGAAAAGAAAATGTATATATTGTTTTTGTGTGGTTACATTTATTTGAATGATTAAATATTGATTGCGAACGAATCAAATTTTATTTCATCTATAGTGAAACGCGTAACATTCAACTTTGTTACACTTTGTTTAAAATCTTTGTCGCGAGTCTGGCTCGTCAAAATACTGCAGGGGAGCGAATAGTTAAAAAGAATAGTAGAAATGACACGCGATTTCAATGAATTTTTAGTAGAAGTTAAAACAAACTTATAAAAACATATAAGAATATTGGATGCGTGTTTTCTGTTTATTGCGGTCGTCACACCGAATAGGCCCAATTCATCATAACAGTTTACTACCTATTTGAAGTTTTATATGTCCGAGAATTTTGTCTTTGAAAATATGAGAGCAGTTACACTGCAATAAGATTTTTATATGATGTTAAATAAATATTTTAGTGCGTCCGTATTTCGTACGTATTTCCTTTTCTATTAACTAAATTACATTGGTTTTGTGTGATTTTAACGCTAGATCCATCGAGCACTAAACGCAATTGGCATACATTGCCTCATAATAAGGACAAAATTGCGTTTATTTAGATTTCGCACCAGTTTCGTTTAAATATGTATTTGAATACAGAAGGTCGCTAAAAAAATTTCTCAGAGAAACAATTTTCTCAGAGATTATAATTTTAATGGTTCTAAAAGAACAAATCAGGAGCAAGTCATTTTGACTTATCCGGTAGTTCTAGGGTTAAGCAATGGCGACAAACAACGTAACAGTACAACAATTTAGTGAACGAGTAGTCTGGTTTGCCAGCAAAAGTTCATAGTACAAATTGTTGACGTAGCAGAAGGCTACAGAGACATCTCACTCAAAACTCACGAACTTTCCGTTCAATCCAGTCGAATTATCTACACCACTCCACGAAATTATTTGGCTCTTTTTCGAATTTAACGCAGACAATTTTTATCTCGTATGAAAATCGGCACTGTAATTATTAGAGATCCTTCGTTACTTCGCATATATGTATTAAATTAAAGGATTACGAAGAATCAGCGAAAAGACACCATGGTGTACTTTACGTTACTGTAGCACATCTTTCAGAGAAGGTAAAACAATTAAAAGAAAAATCGAACATCAAGTTTCAGGGGATCATTGTACGGAGATAACCTCATTTTTGAAACCTACGTTAGATTCAGTGAAGAAAAAAATGAAATTTTATACAGAATCAGTGGAAAATGTGCATCTAAGCCAGACAAAACTTAGATCTTATACTATTGTAGTACACCTTAGATTCAAAGTTCGGTAACACCATTAAGTAAGATGGTATATCAACTTTGGAGGGATGATTATAAAGAGATAACCTTATTCTTTAAACCAACGTTAGATTCAGTTAAGAAAAAAATCAGATTTTATACAGAATCGGTGGAAGATGTGTATCTAAGCCAGACACAACTTAGATCTTTTACTATTGTAGCACACCTTAGATTCAAAGCTCAGTAACACCATTAAGTAAGCTGGTATATCAACTGTGGAGGGATGATTATAAAGAGATAACCTTATTCTCTAAACCAACGTTAGATTCAGTTAAGAGGAAAATCAAATTTTATACAGAATCAGTGGAAAATGTGCATCTAAGTCAGACACAACTTAGATCTTATATTGTAGGATACTTCTGATTCAAAGCTCAGTGAAACGACTAAAAAATATTGTACACTAATTTTCCTGGGATCATTGTAAAGAGAATCTATGTTAGATTCAGTTAAGAAACAAATGAAATTTTATACAGAATCAGTGGAAAATGTGTAACTAAACCAGACAAAACCTAGACTTTATACTCTACTGTAGTACATCCATGATTCAAAGCTCAATAACACCATTATGTAAGATCGCATATGGTTCACTCTTAAGAAAAGTGATACAACTCGAAATAAATATATAAATTGGGGTGTACTTTATGACTAATATTCTTACATGACAATTAACCCAGTATCTAAATTACAACGAATTATTTTACATTTCTAAGTTGGTGATAGACAATAAAAAATATTGGCAATTTTAGGTAATTTTCAAATGGCTCTCCTGTAATATTCCCTTTTTCCGACTTATCTCGCTTTTCTTATAAATTTAGATTCGGTCAAGCAAAATATCAAATTTTATACAAAATCAGTGGAAACACATGTAGCTAATCTAGACTTTATATTTCAGTAGCAAAACTTTCAAAGCTCAGTGAACTAACTGAAGAAATCTTACATCAAGTATCAGAGGATCGTCATAACGAGGCCACTTCCTCAAATCTATCATGAGTTCAGTCACGACAAAAAAAATTAATTTCATCAGACTCTACCAAACTTTTGAAAACTGATTACACTAGGTCAAATTATTCTAGTTACAGAAAATATTACAAAGTGTAAACCATTAAGAGATTAACCCTTTGCCGTATAATTTTCTTTGCAGTTACAGTGATTAAAACGTCTTCACTCTAAAAATGTCGTAGAAGCGAAAAGAAAATTTATATTTTACGTATGGTTACATTTATTCGAATGCTTAAATATTGATTACAAACGAATAAAATTTCATTTCATTTAAAAAGAATTGTTCAATTCATTGAATCTTCATCAATATTCGTTCAATATCTTCATGACGAGCGTAACTCGTTAAAACACGGCGAGGGGTTAACATCCCTAACATCATACAGAGCCAAACTGACGGTCGAGCGTCGCCCTCGAAGGGTTGAAAAAGAAAATGCGTGTAGCTACTGCGAACTATGAAACTCACGTGCCCAACATTGTGAATCCTTAGCCCACATACGGCGCACAATCGCACCCCATTTTTTACAGTTTAAGGACTGTTAGGAAAAAATGCATCTACGCATTCGCATGCTTTCTAAAGATGACGATCGAAGGGAAAATGTGTTGCTCGACACGGTCCTCTCAGACGTAGCCCATACTCACTAAAAAAACCCAACAGTCCAGGACTCAAGATTGAGACCTTATCACTTATCCTTCCTACAGGATCAAAGAATGATAAACACTGCGATCCTGTATTCGCATTGCTTCAATGCTCATATGTCTTCGGACCTCTTCCACTCCTGTTCTTGTCTTCTGCACGATCGCACCCCCAGCGTGGTCAGTCTCGCCGAAAAACGTCGCCGGCGTCGGTCAGAAACGACAAAAAATTACTTTCAATAACATCAGACTCTTCCAAACTTTTGAAAACTGATTACACTAGGCTCAAATTATTCTAATTACAGAATGTATTACAAAGTGTAAATCGTTAAGAGATTAACATCCCTGCATTATACAGAGCCAAACTGATCGAGCGTCGCCCTCGAAGGGTTGAAAAAGAAAATGCCTGTAGGTACTGCGAACTATGAAACTCACGTGACCAACATTGTGAACCCTTAGCCCACATACGGCGCACAATCGCACCCCTTTCTAATAGTTTAAGGACTGTTGGGAAAAAATGAATTTACGCATGCCCTCTAAAGATGACGGTCGAAGGGAAAATGTCTAACAGTCCAGGATTCAAGATTGAGACCTTATCCGCCTCCTACAGGACCAAAGAATGATGAACACTGCGATCCTCTATTCGCATTGCTTCAATGCTCATATGTCTTCGAACCTCTTCCACTCCTGTTCTTGTCTTCTGCACGATCGCACCCCCAGCATGGTCAGTCTCGCCGAAAAACGTCGCCGGCGTCGGTCAGAAACGACAAAAAATTATTTTCAATAACATCAGACTCTTCCAAACTTTTTAAAACTGATTACACTAGGCTCAAATTATTCTAATTACAGAATGTATTACAAAGTGTAAATCGTTAAGAGATTAACATCCCTGCATTATACAGAGCCAAACTGATCGAGCGTCGCCCTCGAAGGGTTGGGAAAGAAAATGCCTGTAGCTACTGCGAACTATGAAACTCACGTGTCCAACATTGTGAACACTTAGCCCACATACGGCGCACAATCGCACCCCTTTTTTATAGTTTAAGGACTGTTGGGAAAAAATGAAATGGAAAAATGTCTAACAGTCCAGGATTCAAGATTGAGACCTTATGAACACCGCGATCCTCTATTCGCATTACTTCAATGCTCATATGTCTTCGAACCTCTTCCACTCCTGTTCTTGTCTTCTGCACGATCGCACCCCCAGTATGGTCAGTCTCGCCGAAAAACGTCGCCGTCGTCGGCGGGCTAATAGAATTTGCGAGCGGCGGATTTCGCGTTAGCCGCATCCGCGAACTTTCTCAGAGATGCGTGCCACGGATTCGCGCGGCACCTCGGCGCATACGTAAGCAGTGGAAAGGGAAGGGAAAGAGAGGGTAGATTGGGCGATGGTGTTCGGAGGGGGTGTGCGGGGAGTGGGTTGTTGCGAGGGTGGACGGAAGGAGTGAGAGGCGTTTTGCAGTAACGGGCCGCGTTGACGTTCCGTGCGGAACACTCGACTCGTGACAGAAATTACTAAACGGTGCCCGGGCACTCGTAGCTCGCACAATCGCGGGGCATACGTAGGTTCCTACGTGTTCATGCACGTATTGTATGTTTCGCAAATGGGAGCAGAGAATGAAAGGACGCGACGCGACGCGCGGCCAGGCCAGGCCAGGATACGGCGGCCAGCAGGCCTGGTCCGTGTATATATGTACGTAGGCTACGTGGGCGAAACTGAAGGATGGAAGATCAGGAGGGCCCTGCGGGGGTGTTCGAGCGTGCGAGCCTCACGCATATTAATCTGTTCGACCGCACATCAGCCTCCGCGTCACCTCTCTCCGAATCTCGTTCGTTCACGCACTTCATCTCCCAACCTGTTAACCGGTCGCGCACCTACGCACAACGCCTGCGGGAAATTGGCAACCGCGGTGCCAGTCCGCTTTCCATTTCCTCTTCATCGTTCTGGAGAACGATTTCCGTGAACGCGCGTCGATCATCGCGCGAACCACCGACGAATTAATATCCTTTCCCGGGCACCGTGCTCAGGAATCCGCGCCGCGGCTCGCCTAGACAACGCGCCAATAATCCGAACGATCTGTCCAAAAAGAAACGGGCGAATCACGCGGCCCAGAGATCATGCTTGCGTCTTCGCCAGGTATTCTCAAACCCTATTCCGGAAGGAGATATGTCCTGTGCGACCAGGTCAGACCCGATAAGATGCGTCACACAACACTCAAAAGTACATGCGAATA
>CM052190.1:9733228-9757107 GCA_028455805.1 Lasioglossum figueresi | reverse complement strand
TTCGTGAATAACTCCTGAAAAAAGCCGCGGAGAAGATGTTCGCAAAGGAAAAAGCTACTTGAAATGACCTCAGGAGAATCACCTTTTTCAAGGAAGTACATTTTTTCGATATTCGAATGGCAAAGAAGTGTCTCCTTCGCGCAATATGCAATGTAATTAATGTAGGAAACTTGATTTTTCTATCCAAACTGATGTATTCTGTAGTAGTTTTCGTGAATAACTCGTGAAAGAAGCCGCGGAGATGTTCGCAAAGGAAAAAGCTACTTGAAATGACCTCAGGAGGATCACCCTTTTCAAGGAAGTACATTTTATCGATATTCGAATGGCAAAGAAGTGTCTCCTTCGCGCGATATGCAATGTAATTAATGTAGGAAACTTGATTATTAAATCCAAACTGATGTATTCTGTAGTAGTTTTCGTGAATAACTCCTGAAAGAAGCCGCGGAGAAGATGTTCGCAAAGGAAAAAGCTACTTGAAATGACCTCAGGAATCACCTCTTTCAAGAAAGTACATTTTTTCGACATTCGAATGGCAAAGACGTGTCTCCTTCGCGCGATACGAAATGTAATTAATGTAGAAAACATGATTTGCGAGTTTATTATTTCACTGGCTACATCTATTAGGCCTCGTGATAATTTATCGATTCCGAGCAAACGAGAGGAGAGCAGCGCGAAAAATAGTAGAACGAGGCGACGCTGGAGGAAAAAGAGTTAGCAGAAAAAGAAACACGGGCGCTGGTGCTGCGGCTCTTCATCAGCGATTTAATTCGTGAACGGCGCGCGGCTTCGAGTTTATTTATTTTTTCGCCGACTCGTGACCGGCGCCAAAACGAGGGCGAAAGAGGGACAAGATTAAAAATCCTCTAATTACTTAATCGCGTTACCCCGATACGACCGTGTCAAAGAGACCCAGCCTCGGCCTCTGCCCGAAGGATGCCGGAAATCTCTGTATGTCGGCAGTTGTCTTTTTTTTTTCATCCGGCTGTATCGTCAGATTTCAAGTGCACTATTTGTCGAATACCGGCTCGCTCTCTCGCAGGTATTGCACTTTCTTCTTCGTTAATCCTTCTACGTTTAATCAGATCTCCGATATCATTAAACGGATTTTATTAGAACGAACAGCTTTTTTGCTACTACCAGTACATCAGAAATTGCTGCAATTTTCGCGCAAACGTTTCGCGCCGCGTTTATATCCCTTTTTCCATCGTTACAGCGCAATTAGATGCTTCTTTTGTAAACAACACGTAGGCCGGCTATACGTTCCGCGGTTATTGTTCCGAAACGGTAATGCAAAACTACAACGGACTACAACAGTGAGTTAAATGGCGAATCTCATTCGTGTTCGTTAAAGCGTCATTTCAATATACAGACGCATTAACGTTTAATCTTTCTTGTTGGCTCTCTTCTATAAAAATTTCTGTTTGAATCGTGTTTTGTCGATAGCTCCCGGCGAATTTTCCCAGATTCGGTTTGAATAAATCAGTTTGCTTTCGGTGTACTGAAAATTTGATCAATTTTAAAAGCATTTTTTACGCCGGAGCGAAGAGAGAGAGTATTCCATTTATTAAATGTAAGATGTTTTAACTTTTGCATATAACATTTTGTCTACCGTAAGTCTGTTTGTATTGCACTGTTGTTGTTATAATAGATATTATTCAGTTACGTTATTCGGGGTGACTTGTTGCTTAATTATTGATTTCTGTGATGCATTCTTTTTAAGAAACAGGAATAATTCTTATGCAACTGCTGGTGCAACTGGAACGGGAGTCTGTATGAAAAATCGTCGATAACAGTGTTTATAATTTATTAGTACCAGTTATGTCTGAATAATAAAATAAGTAAAATAACATTTTCTTCGAAGAATGTATTCCATTGTTTCGATTCATTTTTTAACGAAGATCTTGAAGTTTTCTATTCGTATCACAGCTTTGCAGACGATATTTGGAAAATATTTGTATAAAAGCATAAATCTTCCATGAAATAAACATACTTCTTTCCTCAGCATTTTCACTTTAACTCCTGCAAAAACGTCCGAGAATCATCAAAAATTGAAATGGATCACTATAAATTCTTCTGAAACATGATTCCAAAAATCCATTCAAAATAAACAAGCTTATAAAGTATCGAAGTTATATTAAACATTCAGCATTTTTTATGGCAACTAAAAATGTATTTTCGAGTACTCTAATATTCGGAAAAATTTGTTTCACAATTTTGTCGAATGAAATGATGAATCTTTTGTTTAACAGCATCGGCATTTGTCCACATAAACTTGTGAACAGTGCCAAGTTCGTTGGCAATGCGTACAGATGCATATTTGTCACAGAAGTGAAAGCAATATCGAAAGAAAATACAGGATTGCATGGTTGCATCGGTGCATCGTTGCAGCGCGGATGCGTAAATGGCTTTGTATGCGTTTGCGTGTGCACGGTTGACTGAACAGTAAGCAAAGCAGTGCTAAAAGGCCAAGCATAAACACATACCACCTCTTTTATGTTGCTTCCTTTCTTGGTCTTTTGAATCTTGATTTTTATCTGGAGCTTCTCCTCCAGCCGGTTCGATCCTTTCGCTTCTCGTTTCGTTCTGGACGTTTTTGAATTTTAAACTTAATTAGTTGAAAACGCCGAGGCTGCTCTAGCAGACACGTGTGCACTGCAGATTGATATTCTCATGTGCAAAACAGTATCATGAAAAATATAAGGAACAAAAGTCATATAATATTATTGTAGAAATTGAATAAACGTTTTCAATTTTACAAATTTTTAAAGTGCCTTGCTGGTATGAAAATAATATGTACAAAAATATTCATACTTTGTTTAGTATCTTATCTAATAAATAACAGCTTACATTTTGTTATAAGTTCGAACAGGTATGATTTATTGGTTACAGGTTTTAAGAAAAATTTTGAGAAACATTTATTGGGCAAAGGTGTGAAGAGAAATCTAAAAAATTAAACAAAGGTTTGAAGACAAATTTTAAACATTAGAAAAAAATTTAGAAAATCAGACATACAGTGGGTGTAAAAAGTATTCGTACATCCTTTAAAACAGAATAACTTTTTTATAATTGTACCAAACGACCTGATTTTGTATAATCAATTAGAAGCATTTGTTTACGAAATTATATGCAAAAAAGATTTTACAAAAATTGTAATTTACAAGTTTGCATGCAAAAATAAAAAAGGCATTTTATAAAACTTTTTTATTTGGATCCTCAATGAAAATTTAAAATGTATGTTTTGTGATGAAATTTTCAGTATGTGTATAACTAACGTAGATCTGCAAAACATATATTTTAAATTTTCATTGAGGCCTCGAATAAAAACGTATTAAATAATGCCTTTTTTTTATTTTTGCATGTAGCATTTCGTAAACAAATGCTTCTAATTGATTATAAAAAAATCAGGTCGTTTGGTAGAATTATAAAAAAGTTATTCTGTGTTAAAGTGTGTACGAATACTTTTTAAACCCACTGTATATAGATTTAAAGAAAACTCTAAAGAATCAGACAAAGGTTTGAATGATCCAAAGAAAAATTCACTGCAGAAAGATTTGTAGAAAAGCCAACAAGAATATTGTTGAGAAAATGAATTTTTAGAAGATGAATTCTTTGAGAATTCTTTCTTACGATCAACCGTATAACAGGAGTGAATTTGGACATCCTCGCACATGTTTAACAGGATCGGTCAACGCCTCTGGTTGTCTTCTACTCCGGACCGGCTTTTTCTGCGTGTCGCCTCGGGCTCGTCGTTTTTTAACATTTGACAATTATTCGGCAATTTATCAAAACGTCCGCACACAATGGTCCACAGCGAGTTTCGCGCAAAGGAGATGCCTAACGGTCTGTCCTTTGTGAGTCCTCCATGTAAGCGGTGTTCGAAAAATACTCGATTTTGATTTTCGTCGTGATCTTCAAACTTTAAACATTTATACGCTAATATCACAATTTTATAACGGAAAAATGTGCTTAAACAAATAAAGATCGTATTGAAAATATTCAAACGAAAATTTCTGTATATGTGGCAAAGTAATATTCTATATAAATTTCTAAAAAACATATTTTTCGGAAGATACTACTGCAAATATTTTTTCGAAAATCCTGTATATTAAAAAGTAAATACTAAACTAGGAGTTATGACTTTAGGACAAACTATAATGACAATTAATGAAATTCTAAATAAGCAAATAATAATAATAATAATAATAACGACAATTATTGAAATTCTAAAGGTGTTTCCATGGGAATTGATCGAATACATATTTTTATTCCAGTATGTGTTATGATAAAAATTGCACAGAGTATAAATAAATGTAATCTTGTTATTTTTATAATACAATACACATTAGTCGCTTTTATGACAATTAATGAAATTCTAAAGGTGTTTCCATGGAAATTGATCGAATACATGTTTTTATTCCAGTATATATTATGATCAAAATTGCACAGAGTATAAATAAATGTAATCTTGTTATTTTTATAATACAATACACATCAGTCAGTTTTGATGATCTGTAGGTTCAGTGTTAAAATAAAAATGACAGGTGACTATTTTTGAGGCTAACACTGCGAGAATCTGCAATCTCTGTCGATGAATGATAAAATCATGTTGTGTACACGGGAATGATTTAGCTACAGCTGTGGTTGGTGGAAAAATGCGAGGACGAGGCAGCAACAAAAGGTGGACAAGTCGAATAAATCGCGGCGTTGGCTTTTAATCAGCTTGTTCGCCTAAGGTACTTGGAAGATTCGCTTGAACTCCTCTCGGTCGCAAGAAATTTTTCTCTGGGGGCAGCTCTTAGCCAGATAGATGATCCGAACCCATCAGCTGGGCTTGCCACAATGTATTCCTTACAATTACAAGCAAACCCCGGGGAAGGTTGGCTTTAATTCCTCTCGTTTCGCGTGCAGGTTTGCCACTGCGGAGAATATAATCGTGAACCGTCGCCAATTAGCGGAATACGTCCGGAAATACAGGCACTAATTTCACGAGTCGTCGCCATTTGTATACCCTCGCTGATTGCCGAACCAGTAATTTGCTCGTTCACGCGCGTTCTCTTCTTATCTATCTTGTTAGTACAACGCTGACCATTCGATTATTTCGCTGTCAGTGTTAATTAGCGGGTATTCTTGAACATCATTGTGCGAGTCATTGAAGCCTTTCGATCCTAGTCGATCTAGATCGCTTGCTGTCTTCGATCGCTTTCGAAACTCACCTTTTCTTTTTGTTACTTTCAGTCTCCGAGCATGGAAATTAACAAAAATTATATAAAACTTATGCACGGTGACGTGTCTATTTGATTAAGCACGTTTTTGCATTTATTCTGCATCTATGGCGAAATGAACGGGTCAGAACAGCGAAAATGTTTAAGAATAAACGTTACATAAAAATGTTTCAGATTAAATCAATTTTCTTTGTAGCCTCTACAATCCCACTAATACAGACAAGTATTATTTCGCGTATAAATGCGCAGTCTATTGATCATTCAGCTGGTTGTGTAATCGAGTGCAACAAGATTAATGGATCCAGATAAAGTGCAACTAAAAGCGCTTTTGAAAAAATTGATAAACTGCCTAAATGGAGCTAAATATTGCCATTCGTGCAATCATTAAAATCGTACGTTCTCCGAGTGTTATACCTAGCAGTATGAACTCATTGCCGTGTGATTTAGCAACCACGTTTATAACAGCCATTTTATGGTTATTAATTTTCTAGCACGCGCACGTTTGCTTTTACGTTTGCTTTTACGTTTACGCCAAAGGTCAAGCATTATTAACAGGAAGATTAGTATCCAATTTCAACTTCATACCTGCCAGGCACTAAAAGTGACTGGCATGCGTTGCCTTATAAAAACAACAAGATTTTTATTGTAATACGTGCTTGGATAATAAAATTTCGAGAACTTTCTCGTGGAAAGTTTCTTGTAATGCCAATGATAGTCGAATAAAATATATAAACGTAATTTGACGTTTAATAAAGATGAGTAATGGATTTTTTTATCGAATTCGATGTGTAGTCGTAAAAAGCCAATATTATATGTATAATAAAATAGTGTATAAAATGAAACATTGTGCGTCAATCGGACGACAGAGGGTCTAAATAAAAATATTATTCTTTCATTAATATTAATATGTTGAAAATAGTATGTCGATGTTCTTGGATTCTCTTAATATTTCCACTGTTTTGTATTTCATGGAGTCATTTTCGTGATAAATGCATAAAATGCGCAGTCCAGCTATCGCTGTTACAGATAAGTGACGTTCACAACCCCGCAATTTACTTAACGATAGTAAAATTAATTCTACACACATTGCTATTTGACATTGCAGTCCACAGTATATTCAGTGATCCATGACTCTCTTCTAGTAAATTGTTTTAATATTTCGTGAAGGAGGTGCGTTGCATTTAATGAAACATTTGAACGATGAAATCAAACAGGGAATGCAAATCGTAATAAATAGACTACGGATCTTTATGCATTTATAGGAAAATTGAGTAGATGAAATTAAAAATGGTTGGAATATTTTTAAAATTGAAAAATATATTTCAGCCACTCAATTTTCCTATAAATGCATAAAGATCCGCAGTCTATTTATCACCATTTGCTTCCCTGTTTGATTTCATTGTACAAATGTTTCATTAGATGCATATATACATACATATATACGATTTCTCCTTTATTAAAATGATGAAGGAAAAAATAACATGCATTTAATGAAACATTTGAACAATGAAATCAAACAGGGAAGCAAATGGTGATAAATAGACTGCGGATCTTTATGTATTTATAAAAAAATTGAGTAGATAAACTAAAAATTGTTGGAATATTTTAAAAATTGAAGATGTCGATATACATATACACATATGATTTCTTCTCTATTAAAATGATTAAGGGAAAAAATAACATGCAATTTGGTTTCTATTGTTTGCAATCGACGCAGACAATTTTTATTTTACATAAAGATCCGCGGTCTAGTGATAAAATATTAACGCATTTATAGAAAAATATGAAATGAACCGAAAAATCAAGCGATGGAAATGAAAGGAAGAGAAATTTATTAAAAAAATGAGAGAAGTAGGAGTAATACGGTGCAAGGTGCGTTGCATTTAACAAATTTTCGGACACCAGGTAGACAGATATCCATGGCACGGAACGTGCTTCCGTCGGAAAGAGAAGCAAAGCGAGTGCACGGCTCCCAAGGAGCGGTGGAACAAAACTATCTCATTGTGTGTTAATACGTTTTGCCGCTGCCGCCTCGGTTTCAGCGGCGTGCAACTGCAAGTATGCACCGCACTGTTGCAACCCAGCGAGATCGCAATACCGCGGCATTAAGGTTTCAATTAAAAAAGAAAAAGAACCGGGAATGTGACGTATAGATCGAGGTGGAACAGGTGAGCAGCATTTGTTGTCGGAAATTAAACACCGGAATAACCGGGCATGCCGAAGAAACAATACAGCCGAACGTTAAACCTCCAATGCATAACTGATATCGCACCTGGGATTTTGTTTGTTATCGAAGTTACGGATTTACCGCCACTAAACTGCCAATATTTATACGGATTTTTTTAAGACTAATTCACGGAAATAATTAAGCGGAAGTTAATAAGAAAAAAGAACGTCGATCGGTGCACGCGTTTGTTAAAATTTGTAGTTAGCAGCATTTGCTGTAAGTTTATAAAAATCCTCAGTCCAATACTTAAAAATTTGTCAACACAATTTATTTTGCCATACATTTATGAAAATCCACAGTTTAATTATTAGAATTTTAGATCGTCGAACACACAATAAATGAAGTTTTCTTTTACTCTAACCGCAAGTTTCGTACGAATAAATGGAGTTTTCCCATCGGTTTCAATCTTGTGGAATAACCCACGAAAACAGAAATTTGATCGAATTTGTTTCGAGCAGGATTTTGAAAAAATTGTCAGAGTATGAGAGCGAAGAAATTCGACGGTTCCGAGGAGATCAGTTTAATGACGATGTGCACAATATGTAAGAGCGTTGCACATATTCGAAACGGATCTCCGGCTTGTCAAAACTTTCGGAGTAGCCCTCGTATGTTTGTTTGCGCGTGAAAACTGTCAGAACATCGAACCACCTGGATCCCCGCTCGTCCTCTCGCACCGTTTATTTTTCATTTCAAAGTTCCTCTTGGTAGCGAGCCTCTTCTTGCCGCTTGGTTCACGCCGGAGGAACCTCTCGAGAATTCTTCGCGCAAACTCGAGTATCGGCAATAACGCTTTTCAATGATGCCGTGTAACCCCAACGGTGTGCGACTGTTGCGAAAAATTCGTCTCTCCGTGTATCGACTAACTTTCAGTCTTTAATTTGTTTGGTTACTTCACGCTTTGTCAGCATTATTTTATTATCTGTTCGACGTAACACTTATATTATTTATTTCCAACACGATTGCAACGGTTAATTTACAACATCTAGCTTTTTTACAGTTTTACATTATCCGTGAAGGAAAACGACTTTCTTAGCACCTCATTGAATTCGCCTGAAAACGCAACATCGCATTATATACACGAAAACATGGCGTTCTATTTGAAAATATTAAATCGATCTTGCAGTCTCCCTGGCCATAACAGGTGATGAAAAATATTTACACCACATAATGTGCAATCTTCCGTATCAAGCAATTTTTGTTGGAACATTTGTTGTTTAGTAGATTTGTTTACTAGATTTATAGATAAATAGTAACATTATACGATAACAATGGCGACATATATAACATTCTATCAGAGCAACAGACCAAAGACAACTACAGTAGGATGTGCAATATAGATTAAGTGTGCATGTGTGCGTTATGAAACAGAGTGAGTGAGATTTGTAGACTGTACAAAACCAAGTCCTTTTTCTGGGCTGTGAAGCCGAAAAATAAAGTATATATTATAACATTCTATCAAAAGTAGTAACAAAAAAGTGAGGAAAGTATTAGCACAGTTAATAACTGGAACGTGACGTGAAACAAATACATAAAAAACAGATTGAACAAGAATTCCTAGATTCCCTGTACACCTGTGAAATTTGATATAGTCAATAAAAGTTCCAGTGAAAGGTGGGATTTAGTTGGAAATAAAAGTTTAAAAAGTAGATAAAATGTGGAATGTTTGCAGGATAGAAAAAAATGTAGGAATCAGGACGAAAGGATGTTAGCAGCGTTAAAAGGGGCTGATGGCAGTGTCGAGGATAGGAGGCTGTCGTTGCGCAGCAAATTACTCGAAAATTCGCGGACCAATTTTCAGCAGATTAGGGAGGGGATGTTGTTCACAGCATCCTCGCAGGTTGAACGCGTTTAGCGGGTATGGGCGGACCACATATTGGATCATATCGTATCTTCTCACACTCCATGAATAATGCATCTTGGAGGTCGCCCCTCTGGGCCCATCGTCTCCCTTTCCTGACCATCCTTTACCGCTTACCATTCTTCCCTTCTCTTCCCTTCTCTTCTCTTCTCTTCTCTTCTCTTCGGTTGCTCTTCTCTTCTCTCGCGCGCGCGCATAATACTTCGTCCAGTCGCGTACCGAAATCTCTTCGTAATTAAAGCTGCCATATATTTTACTTTAATCGTAGAGATCGGCTTGCTACCATTGGCTACGACGATTTATCACGCTTCTGACTCGGCCCGTTTCCACCTCCTTCGCCAAAGCGCTCGCTCGATCCTCGCACCTCAAGAAGATTATAAACCCGAAGACGTATACGCGAACACGTGTAATTGCGCGATCCTAGCGGGATTTCGGTTTAACAAGCTCACAGAACCCGCGTTTCATCTTGCCGCGAGATATTTTCATCGACTTCGCAACTGTTGGACACCTTTGATCGATGTTCTCCTATCCTCTGGTACCGTCAAGGACGAATCGTCAGTGATGCGTCACGATTTTAATGGAGTTGCAGGCTGACGCGGTCTTTTCTACTTTTGTATTTTACGGGAATAGTTGTTTTCCAGTCACTTGTGCTATACACCAGCGGCTCTCAGTCTTGATATCATTTTCACTTGTTTTAACATTGAACCCACCACGGACGGTTAAACGACCGGTTTTATATTTTCCATTCCGCAATTATTGAAATCGTGAAATTGCTTACATGGAAATTCATTCATATCAATTTCTTTGTCCAAGCACATATTGTAATAAAAGTTGCACGGAATCTAAATCGCTAAAATTTATCAATTTTATTCGCGTATTTATATTTTCCATTTCGCAATTATTGAAATCGCGAAGTTGCTTACGTGGAAATTGATTCGATCAATTTCTTTATCCAAGCACATATTGTAATAAAAGTTGCATGGAATCTAAATTTATAAATTTTATTCGCTTATTTATATTTTCCATTTCGCAATTATTGAAATCGTGAAGTTGCTTACATGGAAATTGATTCGATCAATTTCTTTATTCGAGCACATATTATAATAAAAGTTGCATGGAATCTAAATAGATAAATTTTAATCGCTTATTTATATTTTCCATTTCGCAATTATTGAAATCGTGAAGTTGCTTACATGGAAATTGATTCGATCAATTTCTTTATCCAAGCACATATTGTAATAAAAGTTGCACGGAATCTAAATCGCTAAAATTTATCAATTTTATTCGCGTATTTATATTTTCCATTTCGCAATTATTGAAATCGCGAAGTTGCTTACATGGAAATTGATTCGATCAATTTCTTTATCCAAGCAAATGTTGTAATAAAAGTTGCACGGTATCTAAATAAATAGAGCCTTGTCATTTTTACAAGGTAAAACATTTTAATCGCTTTTAGTGCTCGCTAGGTTTAGCGTTAAAACTGGTAAATGTGCCGGTGATTATGAAAGTGAATCTTCTCTTCTTATCTTCTCTTCTTCGTCTTCTTTCTTCGATATATTTACTCTTCTGCGTTGAATTTGGTAAAAAAAATCATACACTTAATTTGGCAAGAAAATCAAAGAGCGCATTAAAATTTGTTAAATAGAAATCTGAAGAAGTAAAAATGGAAAGAAAATACGTTAAGATTTGTTAAATAGAAATCGATTAGAAAAAGTGAAATATAAAAGTAAAATTATCTAATCTGAATTATTTTACATTAAAATTTATTAAATATAAATCGAATAGAAAGAATAAAATATAAAAGTACAATTATCTAATCTGAATTCTTTTACATTAAAATTTGTTAAATAGAAATCGAATAGAAAGAATGAAATATAAAAGTACAATTATCTAATCTGAATTCTTTTACATTAAAATTTGTTAAATAGAAATCGAATAGAAAGAATGAAATATAAAAGTACAATTTATTAATCTGAATTCTTTTACATTAAAATTTGTTAAATATAAATCGAATAGAAAGAATGAAATATAAAAGTACAATTATCTAATCTGAATTTTTTTACATTAAAATTTGTTAAATAGAAATCGAATAGAAAAAACAAAATATAAAAGTACAATTATCTATTCTGAATTGTTTTACATTAAAATTTGTTAAATACAAATCGAATAGAAAGAATGAAATATAAAAGTACAATTATCTAATCTGAATTTTTTTACATTAAAATTTGTTAAATAGAAATCGAATAGAAAGAATGAAATATATAAGTACAATTTAATAATCTGAATTGTGCATATTAGAATTCGTTGAGTACATTACGCACTAAAATATAAATTGCAAGCAAGAAACAGTAACTGTTTGAACTGTTGTAACTACTGCAACTGTTTGATTTAATTCGCCGTTTCCTTTAATTATATCGTAAAACCATATAGACGTTGGAGCTGATAGAGACGCATGAAATTAGGCAACTATTCGGACAGATATTATTTGTGGAAGCAGTGATTCTTTCTCTGGTTCCCGGCGCCTATTTCCACTTCTCTCCTCGTCGGATCGGTTGGCAAAAGCAGTCTGCAAAAGTGGAGGGATCCGGTAGCCCTTAAATCGCAGTAGGAGCAGCAGTCCTGCTGTCACAGCCCGCGAGGATAAATCTTGGATTACCACGCGCTCCCTTTCTGCTTCGCCTTTTCTCGATAGTCCAGCTTCCTGAGTACCTGGTATATCGATCTTCCTTCTCCGTTTCATCCTTTTCGTGTTACCCTTTTCGGGTAACACGGGCTTAACACCGTCTTATAAGCCGCGACAACTCGAAACTACCGTGCAACCCCTGCGAAAGCCGCTCCTACAGTTTATGCGTTCACCGTGCTACGTACACTGTTCGTTTAAACATTCGCTTCTCCGGCACATGCACTCCCCGCTCAAAAATATGTCGACACTTTGTTGCAAGTATAATTTATTTTGATGGTACCAAATTGTACAATTTAATTATTAAAATCTCTTGAATAAATGAAAGTTTCTTCTGGGCTAATACTGTTTCAATCTACGATGATCCATTAGCGTGGTTTGCTGTTTTCTCGAGACAATAATAATATTTATTGGTGAGACGTTTAATGAATTTATTATTAACTATATAAACTAGACAGCTTAAAAAGTCAACGTGTCGTCCACATACCTTTGAGCTAGAGTTCCATGTCACATAAAGATCCGCATTAATAAATAAGGAAGGAAATCGAGACCAGAAAATTCAAATTTTAGTATGTATGATTAAAAAACTCGCTGTTTTTTACAGAATATGACGATTACAATGATGCTTAAGTCACCAGATTTATTATTTTACAATTATTGAAATAATAAAAATTATTTTATAAGAATTGATTGTGTAAGTATCTTTAGTAGAGCACGTATTATAATAGGATCCGCACAAAGTCTAAATAAAATTAATCTTGTCATTTTTATAAGTGACATTTTTTTAAGGCTCGGTAGGTTTAGTGTTAATAATTGCAATGACGTTTAACACGTTACCGTTACGTTTCGGTCATTTTATGCAACGATCTGGTATTCTTTAATGATTTTTTACCCCCAAAAATCGGGAAAATCTTGCTTGTAATGAAGAAAATTGAAAATAAGGGTGACTATCGAGAATCGTGGTGGGGGTTAGTCAGGACGATAAGGAAGAGGACGCGACCGTCTTCGTTTTCTCGGGGATCCGCGAGATGCCACGAAGCTCCTGGTAGATCTAGTCAGACAGTGCCTGCCAAGAGTTCCCGGAGAGCCCGAGCCCTCTTAAATTAATTACAGGGAAAAGATCCTCGCATCCAATTCCCCTACTACCACTACAGCCTGCTACGTGTGCGTGTAGTTAGTCTCGCCTCTTCAGAGTTCAAGAGAGCGAAAGAGGGTTGTATGTATTCACCGCGTTTAGCCGAGTTGAACGGACGGAAATCTTCGTTAAGGGAGAAAAAGAGCATCGCTGCCGAAACATTCCTTTTCGTGCCGCCTCGGACGATAAGGCATTTAAGTGATTTAACCGCGGTCTCCTCGATACCACAAACCGTATCAACTGCTATTCATTTCACGCAGTCTCGATTTCAATTTCTACCCAGATCATTAAATCTTCGATGTTTCGTCGAGTCGCCATATAAGTGGATATCTTTCAAAGAAATTAGTGTATCGTTGCTTTTCAATCCTTTCAATCTTCTTGCCGTTTCAAATTACACATTTTTGTCATGAATCGACAATTTTTTTCATGTATAAAATTATGTGTTTTAAAGAAATTAGTATACACGTCCTATTATATGATATTTTTAACCCCTTGTCGTATAATTTTCTTTACAGTTACAGCGATTAAAACGTCTTTATCTCCAAAAATGTCGTAGAAGAGAAAAGACAATTTATATTTTTTGTATGGCTACATTTATTTGAATGCTTAAATATTGATTACAACGAGTCAAATTTGATTCCATTTAAAAAGAAAGGCGTAACATTCATATTTATTTGGCTTTGTTAAAAATCTCCATGACGAGCGTGACTCGTTAAAATACGACAAGGGGTAAAAAATAGTATTTGATAAAAAATTGAGCCAAATGTCCCCACTTTGCCTTTCCCTTCTACAAAGCTGTTTCCCCACGCTTCGTGCTTTCGGCGCTAGTTCCTATCGAAACAAATTTCCAATTTTTTTTTAAAAACTTACAGCTACATGAACCTGAACCCAAATATATAATTTTTAATCTAAATTTTCAGTTCTTTTCATTTCTCTGAAAAATTATACGAATTAAAAATCCGCTTCGCCAAGGACTAGATAACAATTTCAAGAATGTTACTGCAAAATTGAATCCAAATTGGTCGACTGAGTGAAAATTTCCTACTGTCAGACAGAGGGTTACTTTTTCCCCTCAATTCGTGCTTCCTCCCCTCATCTAGCGATTCTCGACATGGCAGCCGTTTTCCAACACCAAAACCATGGGGTTATATTTCATATACGATTTTTAAATTTTACATTCATGTTCACAAAATATTCTAGTCCCTGTCGAAAACAATTTTCAAGATTTTTTAAAATAAGTTACAGTTACACGAACTTATATATTTTTTACTTTAAATTTTCAGATTCTTTTGTTTCTCTGAAAAATTGTAAGAATTGAAAATCCGCTTCGCCAGTGACTAGATAACAATCTCGAGAATGTTACTGCAAAATTGAATCCAAATTGGCCGACTGAGTTAACATCTCCTACTGTCAGACAGAGGGTTACTTTTCCCCCTCAATTCGTCCTCCCTCTTCTCATCTAGCGATTCTCGACATGGCAGACATTTTCCAAAACCAAAACCATGGGGTTTTATTTCATATACGATTTTTTAATTTTACATTCAAGTACACAAAATACTCTAGTCCCTGTCGAAAACAATTTTCAAAAATTTTTAAAATAAGTTACAGCCACACGAACTTATATATTTTTTACTTTAAATTTTCACCTTCTGTTGTTTCTCTGAAAAATTGTACGTATGAAAATCCGCTTCGCCAAGAGGACTAGATAACAATTTCAAGAATGTTACTGCAAAATTGAATCCAAATTGGTCGACCGAGTTAAAATTTGAGAAAAACGTGTTTAAAATTTGAATTATTTGTTACCACCGGGTAGTGTCACCGTGTAATTTTTGTATGGTGTGAAGCGAGTGGTAAAAGTTATGATGTTGCGGGTCGGACATTGTCAGTGCAAAGTGAGTAGCAGAATGGTAAAGTTCGGGGTGCGTGCGGCACGGGACAGTAGGCGGGCGGATATATCGAGCAAAGCGAAGAGGGTGGAACGGCCTATCGGCATTATTCCGACCAGTCATCGGGACTTATGCCGCTTATGGGATTACACAAGCATTAGCAGACAGCTTGTTCTCTACCATTTTGTACGAAATGCGCGATAAAGCTCCGTATTGCCACCAATTTGTTCGCGCAAACTAGCTCAAACTTTCTTCGATTCTTCTTCCAAGCTTATTGCCCTTCTGGAATTCCATCTTTGCGCCAGTCGCATCATCGTCTAAATCTTAGAGATTAGGTGAACATATCGCGGTTATTATATTATCGAAAACGTCAGAAATTGTTGTATAATATCTTTATAATTACACCGCGAATTTGATGCTTCTTGGGCAAAAATGAATAGGTTAAATGTAAAATTGTAAAGACATTAAGTGACATTTAAAAAATATTTATTTCACTTCTGTTTCTTATAATAAACCGGAAAATATTTATTTCAATTCTGTTTCCTACAGTTAATCTAGAAAATATTTATTTAACTTCTGTTTCTTACAATTAATCTAGGAAATATTTATTTAACTTCTGTTTCTTACAATTAATCTAGAAAATATTTATTCAAATTCAGTTTCTTACAATTAATCTAGAAAATATTTATTTAAATTCTGTTTCTTACAATTACTCTAGAAAATCTTTATTCAAATTCTGTTTCTTACAATTAATCCAAAATATATTTATTTAACTTCTGTTTCTTACAATTAATCTAGAAAATATTTATTTAACTTCTGTTTCTTATAATTATTCTAGAAAATATTAATTCTAATTATGTTTCTTACAATTAATCTAGAAAATATTTATTTAACTTTCTGTTTCTTATAATTACTCTAGAAAATCTTTATTCAAATTCTGTTTCTTACAATTAATCTAGAAAATATTTAACTTCTGTTTCTTATAATTAATCTAGAAAATATTTATTTAACTTCTGTTTCTTACAATTAATCTAGAAAATATTTATTTAACTTCTGTATCTTACAATTAATCTAGAAAATATTTATTTAACTTCTGTTTCTTATAATTAATCTAGAAAATCATTATTTAAATTCTGTTTCTTACAATTTATATAGAAAATCTTTATTTAACTTCTGTTTCTTACAATTAATCTAGAAAATATTTATTCTGCATTGAGGTCTATTACTAACAAATCTTGAACAGCTTGAAATACTTGCAGTCGATTGTTTAAGCGATACTGTAGAGACCAGGGTATGCAATATGGTTTCTCTTCTCGAATTACCTGTTCCACAGTTTTTCAGTCTCACGATACGTCAGGTTTACGGATAGTTTGTTATACGTAAATGCTGAAAGTAACATGAGTTGGACAAAAAGTAACACGACGCCGTGGCATATTTTTAAACCGGCGAAGTGTCAATGATTTTATACCATCCCTTGCGATATCGTTTCCTTCGATTCGCTCTTGTAACAACTTTACGAACGATTTTCATAAAAAGTTGCATCGAGTTGAAATTTATTTTATAATTTCAATCTTAATTAATATTTTCTATTGGATTCTCTATCATGGACTCTCGATTGTTCTCGTGTAATTGACATTACATTGGCTAAGAAAGTCAAAATGAATTGATATTCTGTTATAATGGTTACTTAATTGTTATTAAAATTTTGTTTCTCTCAATATTTTTAAATGCACTAATACAGATAATTTTGCTAAGCTTTTTATATCGTTAGGATTTCAAGAAATTCTCTTACAATATTCGAATAATTTCGATGTCTTTTCTGGAAGACTGAAGATACTTGAGAACATTCACTTGAATATAAACAATGTTAATGTCACAGAAAATTGTTGTGCTACTCCTAAGAGACGTTTTAAAAATACAAAACATATAAAATGATTCTAAAATACAAACCTAAGTCTTCATCGATTGAGCTGAATTTATAACTACGAAAATTCAAATAATTGAAAATTATTCGAGTCTCAATTTCCAAGCCACATTCATTCTGGTCTCTCTTAAAAAATCGCGGTCGTTTCTGAAGAGTCAAGTAAAAAAGTAGAAGGAGAGTCTATTGCGTAAGCAAGTGACGAGTACAGGCTCTGCGCAATGACCAGAAGCTGGATAAACGGTGGTATTCCAATCGATGAACATCGGCGTGTGTTCATCGGGGTAGAAGAAAGAGAAGATCGCGTGGAAGCGATTCGAGGGGCCTGGTATAATTTATTTAATTATATCGAATTCACGGTGAGAAGCGCGTGCCTGGAGTTCTCACGGTAGGACAATAAGGACATTCATTCGTCCCTTGGTTCGGGGCCACGGTGGCTCGGACAAGCGGTTTCTCTTAGGTCTTAATCGCTCGCCACGGAATGTGCGTTTAATGCAAAAGAGGACACTGGCGGCTTGTGTTTGACTTCGCCTGTATTTTCTCCGGTTGTCCTCGACGACATCGCGGAACTTACTTCACGGGTCGTTTCCATAGCCTCTTTCGAGTTCCACGGGTCCCGAACGAGCTTACGAAATTCTTCGTTGTGTCGCCTGACGCTAATGATATCCGCGACTCCAGCTAATCCAACCAATTGTTCGCGCACTCGGGCCTAGGCGAACTTTCAGATACCACGCGGAACACTATCAACGCAAGATTAACACATTACCGACCGGTGATTATTGCATAATTTTGAAAAAATATATGGTACATGGTTAAACACTTATTAATGGAACCTTGAATAGCAACAGCAAGTTTCATTTTGAACTAACAAGTTACCCTCAATAACGTCACCTAATAGTTTCGTTTAAGATTGCAATGTAAAAGAAAATTTCTCTGCTTTCTATTGGTTCGTTTTTTCTATACTTTCTTTGGCACATTTCTTGAAAATCCTATTAATATGCTTCCGGTAGGTAAGGTGTTAAAATAACACAAACTGCGTCGTGTTTGCACTAGACAGATCAGCAGAATTTAAAAATGTCGATAGATCGTTATCAGTTCATTAAAATTATTGTCCATTTAACTGGGGGACTTTTCAATTACGAACGCATGCGAAGATGTAACAAGAAAGGCGAATCAAATTGAATTAACTAAAATTTTGTTGTAAAATTAACGTTTCTGGCATTAAGCCATTTCATAATAATGTCTTCTTGGGAAGACTTCCGGTTTCCAGTGATGGTAGGTTGGGCAGATAATGTGGATGATTCACAATTTTCCTAACACGTTACCGACCGATGATTATTGCATAATTTTATATAGAAAAGTCCATGGTACATGGCTCAACACTTTTTAATGGAACCTTGAATAACAACAGCAATTGTCATTGTGAACTAACAAGTCACCCTCAACAACGTCATATTATAGCTATGCTCTCTTTTGGTACAGCACAATTATTGAAAATCCTATTAATAGGCTTCCGGTGGCTAAGGTGTTAAAATAACACAAACTGCATCGCGTATGCACTAGACAGTTCAGCAGAATTTAAAAATGACGATAAATCGTTATCAGTTCATTAAAATTATTGGCCCTTTAACGGGGGGACTTTTCAATTACGAACACATACAAAGATGTAACGAGAAAGGCGAGTCAAATTGAAGTGAAAAAAATTTTGCCATCGTCGACGTGAATACAAAATGGATCTTATAATGCAATCAATAACGTCACCTAATAGTTTCATTTAAGATTGCAATGTAAAAGAAAATTTCTATGCTTTCTTTTGGTACAGCACAATTATTGAAAATCCTATTAATAAGCTTCCGGTAGGTAAAGTGTTAACATAAAAATGTATTTATTAGTACGCTGGCGAGTATTTTAACGCAATAAAACGAGAACTGAAAATCTTTTAGTTGTGACGCTTCTCTTGTGCATGAGCGATATGTTTTTTCATCATATTTTCCTACAATTTTTTATCATTTAAAACAACAACATTCTAGCAGATAAACAAAATATCAACGTCTGCAATAAAGTGACTTTTATTGTATATGAAAAATTGAATTTTTTGGACCATCATGTTCTTCATACAATAGATTGTCACCTCCATTTTGTAAACTTCTGTACTATCCACGAATACCGTGTTCGGTTAATCAATATATTTTCACGGAATACGTTATTCAATTGTTTCCCTGGATCAATGGCAACCGACCAGAGGAACAATTTTTGAGGAGCACAATTTGGTCAGGAATGAAATACTGCAACTAGTGAATTAATAATCACATAAATAATGATGTACTGGAAAAATGGTTTCGTCTGTTCATTTTCACTGTAACAAGATCATTGAATTTTTCTAATGCCAAAGAAGGTCTTTCTACGTTGAAAACAACGTAACAATATTTCGACCAGTTAACGACATCATAAATGCATAAAAATCCGCAGTTTAATAATTACGTACTGGAGAAATGGTTTCGTTTGTTCATTTTTAATGTTCACCAAGATCATTGAATGTTTCTAATGCCAAAGAAGGTTTGTGTCTTTCTACGTTGAAAACAACATAACAATATTTCTCCCAGTTAATGACTTCATAAATGCATAAAAATCCGTAGTTTAATAATTACGAACTGGAAAAATAATTTCGCCTGTTCATTTTCACTGTTGACCAAGATCATTGAATTTTTCTAATGGCAAAGAAGATTTGTGTCTTTCTACGTTGAAAACAACGTAACAATATTTCGACCAGTTAATGACTTCATAAATGCATAAAAATCCGTAGTTCAATAATTACGAACTGGAAAAATGGTTTCGCCTGTTCATTTTCACTGTTGACCAAGATCATTGAATTTTTCTAATGGCAAAGAAGATTTGTGTCTTTCTACGTTGAAAACAACGTAACAATATTTCTCCCAGTTAATGACTTCATAAATGCATAAAAATCCGTAGTTTAATAATTACGAACTGGAAAAATGGTTTCGCCTGTCCATTTTCACTGTTCAACCCAGATCATTGAATTTTTCTAATGCCAAAGAAGATTTGTGTCTTTCTACGTTGAAAACAACGTAACAATATTTCGCCCAGTTAATGACTTCATAAATGCATAAAAACCCGCAGTTTAATAATGGCGTACTGGAAAAATGGTTGGATTGGTTCGTTATAACAACACAAAATCTGCAAATCTACGAATAACGTTAGAAAGTGAATTGGCGAGAGGAACGTAGGGAAGCTTTATGGTCGAACGCTTACAGCCGGACGCAAAACCACACTTTACTCAATGGGGTATACATCGGTGGAGGACACGTAGTAATAATACGTGAACAATGTAGGTGACGTTAGGTTCCGAACAGGTCGTCGCGACGAAGGGGTACCCCATCGCAGACTCTGTATGAAATATCAACCACCGTGAAACTTGAACGCCCTGAGAAACTTCGAGCCATCCTCCGTCGACTCTCGTTTTCGCTCGATCGGCAATCTGCTGGGTTCGCCAGAAATTAGGAGGCTGAAAAATCTTGGGAATTTCGATCAAAAATCGGGGAAACTCGCTGACCAGAATCCGTACGGAGCCGAGAGCCAAAGTCCCCTTAAGACTCGTCGGCCAATATTCACCGAACTATGCGCGAGTATATCAGATCGCCGAGCCTCGTTGCTTTATGAAAAAGTTGTAAAATTAATAAAGAATCCCCGCCGCGGAAATCCGCAATATGGAGGGTTGATTCATCAGAAGAAGACCCTATACATGGAAATTTTCGGTGACCGCGATTCTTCCGAAGTTTCCGCGACACAATTGGTTTTCGTGTATAAAGAATTGTTTAAAAATACTGTTACCTTACTGTCACGGAGGATACATGCATCTCAGCGGAGATGAAAATTTGTTAAACATTTTCAAAGTTCCCATAGCGTAGAAGAGTAAATAAATCTTTTGTTCTAAAGTTCTAAACTCCAGTGAAAAATGTATTGTCGTCGAAGCATTTATGAGAATTTTTATTTCGCATGAAATCCGAAGTGGATCAATCTCAAATTTATTTGACTTGATTCTAAAGTTGTTAAATCTATTGAAAAATATATTTTCATAATTAGACTACGGATTTTTATTTATTTATTATTTTTTGATTATTTTTATTTACGAAGAAATTAACTGGATGAAATACAAAATAGCGAGTAATGTAAAGAATCTAAGAATACGGTTATGTTCTTTTCAACGTGAAAAGACTATTAAGGGATGAAATTAATTATTATTTAACTACAGTTTCCCACGATCGATGCAGAATATTTTTATTTCGCATGAAATCCGAAGTGGATCAATCTCAAATTTATTTGACTTGATTCTAAAGTTGTTAAATCTATTGAAAAATATATTGTCATAATTAGACTACGGATTTTTATTTATTTATTATTTTTTTGATTATTTTTATTTACGAAGAAATTAACTGGATGAAATACAAAATAGCGAGTAATGTAAAGAATCTAAGAATACGGTCATGTTATTTTCAACGTGAAAAGACTATTAAGGGATGAAGTTAATTTTTATTTAACTACAGCTTCCCACGATCGATGCAGAATATTTTTATTTCGCATGAAATCCGAAGTGGATCAATCTCAAATTTAGTTGACTTCGTTGTAAAGTTCTAAAATCTAGTAAAAAATTGATTGTTATCAAAGTATTTACCAAAATTTTTATTTCTCATCCAAACCCGTAACGCGAAGGGAACCGTAAAGATCTGAGCAAAGTAGACTTGTAAAGCGATGAATTCTTGACGAAGGTTCGGGTGTGCGATTTTGTTTTAACAATTTCTTCCGCGTATATTTTCATATCGTGTATTGGCGGTAGTGTGCGTGACGTTCGTATCGGCGGATCCTGTAGCCGTGATTGTTAAACTAATATTGAAACAGACGATTCGGGAACCGCCGCTATTTATGTCCCCGTTTGAACTGGCGGACTTCCGCCGTGGGATAATACGGTTAACCACGCTGGCCATTAGTCTTTCCACAATCGATACACGCCGGCTGTTACGGTGAAAATCGACGTCGATTATCATCCAACAGCTTCGACTGCTCTCGTCTACCTTTCTCTTCTTCATTCCGCTATTCTAACTTTCAACTAATCGAAATACTAATACTGCTCGGCATTTTGTTACTCGCCCGACGATGCTCTGCATACAATTATCGACCAAATCTATTTAATACCACGGATATCGAACACTCAACAGCAACTAACAATAAGTTCCTTAAAAGAACAACAGCGTAAATATCAGGTCGTTAAGTATGAAACTTGACATACGTGTTTGAAATTTGTGTTCTATTTGTCACGTTTCATACTTAACGACCTGATATACAGCAGACTATACAATTTTGTTATTCGAAATAAGATTCGGACACGTTCAAAAAGACGAGAACTTTTCCAATATCGAACCAGACGGCTTGGATTGTTTTGAATAGTTACAAAATTTAGTTGAGAAATTTTTGAAAAATTGCAATTGGTCGGGAGCATAGGAAATACTCAAAATTTGTTACCTGTAATCTTAAACCTGATCAAGGCGACTTGGATTTTTTTGAATGGTTACAAAATTTAGTTGAATAATGTTAAAAAATTGCCATTAGTCGGGAGTATAAAAATTGTTACCAAAATTTGTTGCCTGCAACTTTTTTCTGCGGATCTTTATTGAAAATTTTAAAAATTTATACGTCCCGTAAATCTGTGTCAATTTTATACATTTGTAAAAACTCATCAAAATCGGCCACCAGTTTGTAACTACAAATTGTAATTATTATATCGTTTGTAATTATACAGAAGTTTAAAAATATTTTCGTCGTTACGCTACATCATTATTTTCATTCATGTATCTGTATAGAATCATCATTTTTGTACGCGGTTATAATATGTACATTTACCGATACGCAATTATTCGTCTGATGACCGCGTTGAAAAACATGTTTGATCGGAATGCAATTTACGGGCGAATAAACAGCAAAAATTACATTTTCAAGTATATACATATTCACATTTAATGACCCATCAAATGTAAATATTAATTGCATTAACTTGAGTAATGAAACGAGAACGAAATAACAATTTTATTTTTTACTCGAAAGTGAAATATATAAACCTGTGAACGTTCCATTGATTTTACACGTTTTCTTCGCCTTAATTCGCAATTAGACTTAAGCATGACTATCCTAATACAATTTAGTATTATCGCTTATTTAGCTGCGTGTTTTGAGGCTTGCAAAAAAGACTTAATAATTGACAGAACCTCGGTTACAGTTCGTTACTTCTTCAATTCCGTGGAGTATTAATATCAGCAACAAATAGATTATGTATGTCTGCGAACCGCATGAATGTTTCTCTAATTAGAAGCATTAGCCGGTGAACGATTTGATATCGATCTTATGGTTCCCGAGATTCCTGCAGCGGGTTGTATCGCTCCCCGTTTTTCCAGCTCGATCTCGTGCTCGCAGCGTTGGATCTCACGCCGGGAACTGAACCAGCTAAGTTGCCGCAACACAATCCACTCTCCAGTACCATGTCTGAACGTCTCGTCTTCTACTACTTCTTCTGTTTTACAGTAACCGAGCTCTCCCCCTTTCCTCGGCGCATTGCTCATTCTTGCGAGAGAGTGATCTCGTCCCTTCACACACGCACTCGCCTCTCTTGGCACCCTGCACCTGCAACACGCTCAAATCGCGACGCATTGTTACGTATTTCTAATCACTATGGAATATTTCAATCTCGTATTTCATCCCCCCCCACTCCTAATCTATTCGAAACAGTTTTTCCAAAACACAGTCATCGGTAGACTGCGGATCTTTATACAAATAAAAATGTAAATGTTCGTTTGTTCAAAATCTTAAATGTCCGAAAGTTCTTCACCGATTGCTTCGAAATTTTGGCATAACGTTGTATTAGAATACGCGCGTGTTTTTATATA